>OY982565.1:17934620-18061825 GCA_963859945.1 Euplagia quadripunctaria
ACTGCTTGCACTTAATAACAACAGCTGTTAGGAATATTGGGAACAACACACAAAGGAAAGAATTAATTTTCATATAGGAAGCTGTAAGAAACCTACTTATCATGTAACAGTTTATAGCAATATTACTAATTCGTTCGCACACCACTACATAAAGCAATAATGTAAATACAGTTACATTAATTTAGGGAGAAAAATATTTGCGTTAGCGTTACACACATAGTCAAAATTCACGTTTTTTTTTCACGTTTTTTGTAATTATAAATTGTCAATAATGTCAATGTGACTTAATGATACCAACTCCTATTAACGATTTCCAAATTTGAAATATTTCTAGTAAAACAAATGACACCTACCACTACTTTAATATGACATTTTAGATAAATAAAAGTCATATAGAACGACGGTAAAAATTTTATATTTCATAAATCCCAATTTTGTTTTAAAGAAACAACACATTTTTAAAAAATGAGGATTTTTTTATAACCATGTGTTGTCAAAAAAATCAAAATAAAACTAATAAAATCAGCGCCAAAATAAATTAAATATTTAAGTAGGTATATATTTTATAAAATTTAACATACACCTACCTATTTTTATTTTAGTAAATATTGAATTAGTTTTCGTGTAAACGTTTAGCTTCTGTTAACGCAATATGTCTATAAAATGTTCATATTTATTTCAGCAGCATTAGTATTACAGATAATACGAATAAAATTATGGAATAGGCCCGCTTTAACAAACTAACCTTTTCAGCAATTAGACGTTATAATAATTTATGTAATAAAAACAACAATATGTAATGTGTTCATTTCTCGTTTTCTTATTTTTTTTTTAATTAATAGAATTACGGTACATAGACCTGAAATAACAACAAGCCTAATGTTGTTGGCAACACTGGGATTTACCTATTAATTAAAAAATAATACTCTATGTACACGAATCCTTTCTAACATTTTAACACAAAATATCTAATTATCACAGAAAACCCGTGAAATATCCTTTTTTAAATACACTGCAATTTTCTTCGCCTTATAAGTTGTAGGTACATGTTAAATCCTAATTACAAGATATTTAATACGAAGAGTTACTTAAGAGGAAGAACTTAGTTTTAGCATAAAACAATCTGTAATATTTATTATCTCCTTATTGAATAGTAGATATGCTGTAAAGGAAGTGACGATGGGTCGGCGCAAGTCGCGTCATCAGCGGTGCGCTTTGTCCCGCCTGTTTCCTTTACCGTCACCATCCGGGATGCACGGCGCACGCCTCTTATTAGACGGCTTCCTTCTACCCTCACATACAGAATCAATAAAATATAGAGACATAAAATTAACGAACGTTTTTGAAACGTAAATAATATTGTGATTATTTTGAATTTAGTTATACTGAAACCAGTAGGTACAAATTATCTACATTATTAAGTTATTAGTAGGTGTAATCTTACAAGTGGGGGAAAAAATTGACATGCATTGGTTTTTGTTAATTTATAACCGAAATTATTTAAAAGCAAGAAATTCTCAATTCGTATGCATATTATTTTCTGTAAGTATCTATTAATAGTTAAGCGCCGAAAAAAATCAATAACGACACACACGCATCGTAAATACACGGTTTACAGCACACCTAATTAATATTTTACTCTACAGTGTAATTGATTTCACTACAGTAATATGTTCCCAGCATGGCCTGAATTGTTCCCCGCTGCTAATTTAACACGTTAGTAGTGCGTACCACTCGCTACTGTAGATCGTTTTAAATTGGAACAACAGATGTTGACAGGCTGTCGACATCGCTTTTGATGGCCGGATGAGGCCTGGCTATGTGATTAAAGAATTGGTTATTGGACGTAGTAGTAAAAAGAGTTTTAAAATTGTTTTGGTTTATTATAATTGTTTTATATGGTACAAATATGATCAGATTTTAGACTGATCACGAAATATAACATTATATAATATGGCATTATAGCTTTATTTCAAAGCTAAATAGCTATATTTCAGGTGAAGTTGGATAAGATACATAGGCAGTTTAAGGACTTATAAGTTTTTATAAAATAAAACCATTAAATCTGACGTTCGCGTGGAAATTTTGGTGGGAAATCTATTATGTTTTCCATGACTTCCCAATTTCTTTTTAAACCTAAAACCACAAGGGTACAGACCTCGCGGCCTGGAAGTAATAACATTATTTAACTTACTAAATAAGTTTTCCTAATCAAAGAACATCAAATTCTAAAAACGAAATTCAATATAATTATTTCTCCCCTGCAATGGACGTGTTTAGAATATGCGTGGTTAAAAGTCTGAAATACAAAAAAATACGGACTCACCAAGGATGTGTCAGGGCCGACTATAGATTGGTCCGGATGTCTTAATAAAAGCTGTTCCCGGATCCCTTCTGTTTTAGACGCAGTACGGCACACCGTGTGGTTTTAGTCGGTTCTATTCCGACACACTACCCCACCGAAAACCCCGGTGAGGTGACGGCCCAAGGGGGCTTCCACAAGCTCAAAAAAAAAGATCCGACTATAGATTGACCAGAATATTTTAGTTTAGTAGTGCATTATATTTTCTACGTCAAATTTTCTCCTGATATATTTACTTTGTGCTCGCATTGAGTTATTGCTTTGATTATATAATACACGTCTTAGGTAATACTACGTTACGTCAGATTTAACTCGTTAAAAAGACCCTGACATGAAATTAAATAAGTATAAACTTTAAACAAGATCTTTTTGAAAATTAATATGCCCTTTTAGGATTTACTTTTCAATTTCATGATAGGTAACCTAATACCTCATAGGTATTTAGACATTTCTAATGTACTTACCTATTTGGTCAACTTTATATGTACACTCACTGAAAGGTCGCTATAATTTGTTAAATATGTATTATGTATTGTAGAAAAACAACTGAAGTGTACTTTATTTCTCTATTGCTTTGGGCCCATGATTTCACATATTTATATAATCAAAGATATATTAATGCTGATCAAATCAAAGATTAATAAATTCATGTTATATGCTGTACCTACTTAATCGAGATACATATAGAATTTTTAAAATAAAAAAAAATCTTGATTTATTTTGTAATCTTGCATCAACATTGATATAGGTACTCAAATTAATATTTTATAGTTCAATAGACGTACCTGTTTGTTACAGGTGAACAATTATTAAAAAAAGATCTGAAATGCGTCAGACTTGATGTTGCTCGTTTGACCTTTGATACGGAGGAGTTAGATGGATCATTCGTGCCATTGTAAGGTTGATTTGTAACCACGGCAGCCATTTGTGGTACATTCTGGTTGTGATGTAGCCTTTGTACATGGCTATCGTTATTTCACTGTCAAATCATGCCAGTTATCGAGCGCATTCCTTGACCTGTGGCTTGTGACGCATCTTGCACTACCACTTGAATTTCTTTTGTGTTTGCTTAATGTTGTTGTGCGTGTTCTCCAATTTTACGCAGGTAGATAGGTACTTAATTAACTAGGTTTTCTTTGCCTATAGATTCTAAAACTCGTTTACTTTGTCTAAATATACAAAGTAAACGAGTTTTAGATACTAGCTTTGTTCACTAAGCTATTTATAAGGCAGGTTTATTAAAAATACGGCTGGTGTACTGTCATAAGAATCCCATATAAAGAATATAATGGGACGAACCTGACAGCTTTCGATCATTGGCTGAACATTCCGATCCAGTGACACACGCTATTGTGTTTTCTAACGTTAAAATATTCCTTATAAACGACAGGTTTAGAAATTAACAATTGAAATGTTTATAGGTACTCGCATGTGTGAGATTATCAAACAATGAAGAGGAGGTACATCGTGAACTTGTGTGGCAACTTTGATTGTAATCACTGGTATTTTATTTGAACCTATAGATATATTGAATATATCATATCCGTTATTGTTAATATAATACATATAGATATTATATTCTTTTTTTATTGTCGTTGTCAGTGAAAAACAAGAAAGAATTTTAGTTTTTGGAATAGTGTTGTCGGTATTCCAATACGAAGAGGTTGAACAATATAATGTTAGGCGAGTGGCCCGTGGCGCGTAGCTGCAACGAACGTCCAGCCGATAGTGGACAGGTCATCGCGCAGGAAGTTGCGGCGCTTCAAACGGGCTACACTCTGCCAACGGACAGATAACAACTGTTGGGTAATGGGTAATCAGTAAGAACAGCGACCACTCACAGTTCCTATGCTATCTCATCTTACATTGCGGAAATTACAAGATGCTAGAAACGCTACCGAAGTAGCATAAATTTGACTCAGACATAGGCAAAGGGTATTACATAGGTTCTTGAGCACAGAGGATGTAGCTGCTATTCATAACAGACAAGCCGTCGGATTTTTGACAGTAAAATGTTCCCTACTGATTTTATGAATTCAAAGGGACTTTATTCTTTTCCCATTTAAGATTCCTGACGTCAAGCGGGCACATAAACAGTGTCTGCTCAACAAAACCATAAATCGATTCATTCATATACGACGTTTCGCTTCATCAATCAATCGTCTATAAATAAAAGATCGAGACACGAAGGAAGCGGCTTCCACTTCGAGTACTGACGTCAAGTCAAATGGACGAGATGTTTTTTATTCATCACTAAAATATTATCGGTGTTAATATTAAAATTCATAAAAACATCGTAATTGCGTAATAAAGCAAATGGAGCTACCCATTCTTAGTAATAAATGAAATAGGTACATCAAAAACAACTCGCCTTGCTAGATGTCGGCATTATATTTTATTTAGTGAAGAACTACAAAAGAAAACTTATTAGGTGTAATAAATCAATTGTGTGTGTGTGTTAAAGTCTCATTTTCTTTACTTTGTCATTTTACTCTTGTTAACACCAACTAACAACCGTATTCCTAAAAATTTAAATGAGTATGAGTGCCGACGAACGCTCAAGGGTTAGTGAATCTTATTCTCTGTGAACAGACCTGACCTTATGCGTAAGCGTTATCTTCCTGCAAAATATTTAAAGGGGTGTGTATAGGTGTATTTATATTGCTTTCTACTCCACTTAGACGAGTATTGTTTGTGAATGCGTCGTAAACTGTACGGGAATGGATTCGGGTGGGTAGTGTCCTATGTCTCAAGTTCTACACCTCAATCATTACGCTTTGAGACTGCTTTAAGGAGAACAAGAAAACTTCTCTAGTAACGAGCTAGATTCTAAATAGCTTTCAGTATTTGTAGTACCTAAGTACAGATAGATTAAATAAAAAAACAATTTACGTAAGTCTAAATTTAATCAAGCAGTTCATAATATTTTGATTTATATTAAGCAATAACACGGCGTACTAGTCATCAATTTCGCTTTCAGAGTTTCGCTATCTCATCTCAATAGATAGGTATATACATATATAGTGTGAGTGGGCAGTTGAGTCGGTACGACGCCATTCATTTTATCGACTCCAGTACATAAACGTCGTTCTATACATAACAGTTTCAATGATCTTTCACATTCTCGAAAAGAATATTTATATTACATAAATGTGCAGATGCGGCAGTTGATAAAATATTTTCTATAATCTAGGATTTGAGGTCCATAAATCTGTTGCATGACAACCGTTTCTCAATTGTTTTTTTGACGTGACAACGTCTTATAAATTGGTTTGCCGGGTGACACTTCAAGAAACTGCGTTACGCTCCGCTCACGTTATGCGCTCACAATGAGAGCGAGTGAGAGGCACGCGTTTTAAATATAATTCTTTGTATAAATAAATGTTTTAAATTGTTACTATTATTTCATCCTTCTTCCTACTATACGAATGAATATTCACATTAAAATTATTTTACCACTCAAAGTCGTTGTCACGTAAAACTTTCGCCCGTATACCGACTTTACAGGCAACCAATTTTTTTTTTAATAAAGTTTTTAAATTATGGTACTTAGTATAATGGCTTAGATTATGAGACCTGCGATCGACTGTGTATTGACTAATGTTCGATGAACAGTTTTTAGAACAGGCCAGTAAGAAAAGCAGCCGATGAAAATTATTTAAATTTCGAATTAGGAACTCTTTGGGAATCTGTAGATGTTTAATGATTTCATATGTCATTTGTTTTTACAAATTGGCGACAATTTAAAAAGTGTTCTTCGTGTATCGAAATGGATTTGGCTAGAGAAAATGTTATTACCGTAAAATATAGCTACTTTGTCCAGCTGTGCATATTTTAGAAAACGCGATGCATAGCAAATTTGTCTACAGTTAGTATATATTTTTATGTATGGCATAAAGTTGATCGTTTTTCTGGTAACACTAAAAGATGAAATGTCACCTATGGTACTCCAGTTGCCTGTCAAAACTTGTGAAAGTTGATGCTGTTTTTCGCGGGCAATAACATGGCAAAAACCAGTTTTAAAACTTTATCGAAAAGTGTTACTTCTCGTTTTAGTAGGTAATTATTTTTTTTACTACTGTTAATATGAAGTAAATTAATAACATAGACTAGTAAATAAATACTTCATAAAATCGTAAAATACGTTGGTGGACAGTTACCTACATTTTTTTTAGTATTGTTGACAACATTACCCACATTTCTTTTTCCCGTAGGGTTGTCACTTGTACTTTACACTTTATTAAATTTTTGTTATGATAAAGTTCATTCAATGTGGAAGCTTGTAATTGGCATCTGCTACTACGAATTTCATTCTAATACTGTTTAAGCCGTAAGCCGCCCAAATAAAATAAAATAAAATTAAGGATGGTTTTACTCACGTTTGTATTTCGGGGATGCCCAGCTAATCTCATCATCAATCAGAATAATTGCCTATAGCCTAGCCTTCGTCGATAAATGGGCTATCCAAAACTAAAAGAATTTTCAGATTCGAACACGTAGTTCCTGAGATTAGCGCGTTCAACCAAACAAACAAACTCTTCAGCTTTATAATATTAGTATAGATTATCTTATTCATAATTATATTATGTCTTATAATTTAAAACATTTCATATTTATTTATAATAAAATATTCCCAATTAAAAAAGATTTTCAATGTAATTTAAATGTTAGTTGTGTTTACTTTTTGAATGGTGGCAGCCCTTAAACAGTGGTCGTTATGGTCAAAAAATTGTTCTAGGTGGCTTTTTAACATTGCCCACTCAATTTTGAAGGAAAAGGAATAGGTTATTTTATATCATAATGAAATACTTCACTGCATAGCCTTGTATTTTTGTACAGCCACATTTGTAATAATGATGAAGTCCATAGTAACGCGGATATAGTAAGTGGGCAAAGTCACCAAGAACATATTATTTTCTGCCCTCACATTTTTTTCACTAACATAGACACATATATTTGAATATTTTTAGTATTTAATATGAAGAGTTAAACATATACTGTTGTGCGGTACAGACACAATTTGGAATATCATCACACTTATCAAAATAATTAAAAAAGACTACTTCGAAAAGCAATAAAAATATTAACAGGTTTCTATCATTCCGTTTGTTTTTTTTCTAAAAACTTTCAGTGTGACCCCCGTACCAGTTACCTGTAAAAAAAAACAAATGCAATGAGTTTGTGAAGTATCATGAGTTTATGAAATACTAAAAAATAATGAAGTAGTAATTGTATTTGAATGTAGCAATAAGTAGTGCGTTGACGTGCGAGGTCACTATAGTTACTTGGCAGCGACGCGAATTATCTATGGCAGGACCTAGTCGATATCTATTACAAATTGCCGACGTTGTTTCGGTTGCTTACTATGTTCATGCGATCATTTATTCTAGATAAAAAGTTCTCTTCAATGTCAAGGGGTACTCATATCGTCTTTTATTAAAATATACATACCTATGTATCTACGTAGTAGTTTATGTAATTGCCGTAAAAGCCCTTCGCATAGGTGTCGTTGTTTACATGCGTATCTATTACTTGAGTAGTTAAATTTTGACGTGACAACGTCTTATAAATTGGTTTGCCGGGTGACACTTCAAGAAACTGCGTTACGCTCCGCTCACGTTATGCGCTCACAATGAGAGCGAGTGAGAGGCACGCGTTTTAAATATAATTCTTTGTATAAATAAATGTTTTAAATTGTTACTATTATTTCATCCTTCTTCCTACTATACGAATGAATATTCACATTAAAATTATTTTACCACTCAAAGTCGTTGTCACGTAAAACTTTCGCCCGTATACCGACTTTACAGGCAACCAATTTTTTTATTTAATAACATTATTATCAACCTTCAAAAAAAGTTTTTTAAAGTGAAAACTTCTTTAGGCACGTTGGGCACACTTGGTATGGGAAAAAAGCACTGAACTGGCGTGACCGTCACGCTCAGATGCATATATACAGAAGTGTGTATGTGTGTATGGGTGTATATATATGTATAAGTTATGTTTTCACTTCTGATGTGTAGTCCTACGACTGATGGTTATTTCTTTAATCATACCACTCTTTACCCTACCTAATAAAATTTTAATAAGCTTCCTTTTGAAGTCGGTTAAAATAATGCAGATTAGGTCATTTTTATCTCAATCCATAAATAAATTGTTACGTTACTCATTAAGGTCTGAAGAGGAGTGTCTAGATTACCTCTGGTAATCTACAGACATGGCACATAGACCTTCACCGTATTGCGCAGACACCCTGTTCACAGAACGGTAACGGTAAGCCGTTCTTGACAGCTCGTCTCTGCGATCATGAAAGCTTGAAAATCATTAAAATTTCATTCAAATCCGATAGATTCGGTAGCACTAACTGGGAATTGATGGTAACGGTTACGCTTTATTTATCATTATTATCAGGTCAGTGATGATTGTTCACCGCTGAACATATGCCAATCATAAAATACTTCCACTTCGACCGATATTGCGACGCCTTCATCAGCATAGGTTTATGGGGTCTGTGGTCGCTACCCGAGCACCTTCCTTCCCCAGCAGTGGTCAATGGCCAAGGCTATATGGTCTGCCCATTGCTTACTAATTTCGCTCAATCGGTCTGTGACTCTCCGGCAATAAGTCCTCGTACAAAATCGTCTAAGCAGAAAAAGTGTATGTGTGTTTTAAGAACGTGCAAAAAATTTAAATTTACCAAAAAGATTCAAGTCGTTTCGTCATAAAATAATTTTTTTTGACTGGCCTGTTGGTCTAATATAGTGGTTAGTGAACCTGACTGCAGAGGCGTGGGTTGGATTCCCACCCAGGACAAATAATTGTGTGATAAGCGATTAGATAAATTAGACCCAGAAACAGAACAAGTGATCACCATGTCTGTGTCTGGGTGTACTTTATCTATAGTGTGTTTATATTTAGAAAATCTGTGTGTATTCAGTCTGGTTACCATAGTACAGGCACAGTACAGTACCATAGTTTGGGATCAGGCGGCCGTGTGTGAGATGTGTGATGTTATTATCAATTTTTTTTTTAAAGAAGTTATGCTCTTGAGAACTATATGTCATTTCGCATAAAAACACATTATAGGCAAATGCCGAGCATCATAAGCAAGGTAATGCCAGCAATTTTATTTTAGAAAAGTATTTGTCTTTTCCTTTCCATGAGAAGGTAAAGACATTTAGCCAAGGTTGGTTTAAAATAAATCTCTATCAAGATCAAAATATTTTGTTGACCTAAATAAACATCTATCGATCACTACTGCTTGCATATGACGTTATATAGGGAAGCAGAGTGCTATCTAACAGGCACATTTCCCAACTTCATGCTGTTACTGACAATATCCTAATAGAAACCTATTAAAAAAAATCCAGTATTTCATACAAATCAGGCTAATAATTCAGTCAGGAAAGCAACCTAATTTAATCGTGGGAGAGCCATGCTTCGGCACGTATGGGCTGACTCGACCGGAGTGATACTACGGCCTCACAGAAAACCGGCAGTGAAGCAATACGGTGCCTCAAAACATTTGCAACGCACTGGCGTTGTATCACCACTGGGTGATACTCTTGTTTTGTCATCTTTATCTCACCATGACGTTCTGGGGCCCCCACTCACCAGCAGAGATACCAAACTACATTGTAAGTCCTGGTTTTGTCTTCAGTAGCGTTAATCCTCGACTTTTAGCAGAAATCTTTGTAATTGTATCCTAGATTAATACATGGACATGGTAAAGGCTAGTATGGCATATATTTAAAGTTACTGGAGATCGCGTGGTGGTCGGATTTCGACCATGGTTTTTTCATTGGCTAGTATAACTTGAGCTGTCATTGTATAGACTTACTTACCATGGCAGGTAATCACAAACACTGGAAGCGTGTAATTTCATTAAGCCGTTTTCTCGTAATTTTTAAAGTTGTAAGACATATTGTTTGAAAATTTTAGCTTTCTGCACTTCTTCTATGTATAATTTGTAAATACATATTCCAGAATTCACGTTACTACGTTTGCAAAAATTTCTTAAAAATGGGTACAAAGAACTTTCTTCACGTATTAATATAATGATAATCCTCCATTATCATAGTAATATTTGATAAAACCTTTTGCTTATTAGCGGAAACTGAGTGGGAGTAACTAGGTTGAACTCTAGAATTACTGAGCAAATATCCGGTTCGACGTGAGGAAACTGACACTGTCACTTGTATGTGGGCCGCAACGGGGGCGAAAGTTAATAACGACACAACATTCTAGAATATACTATGTTTCTACCTAAATTAACATTAAAAAAATAAAGACGGTTTGTACATTTTGAAGGTTTAGTTGCTACTTATATACGAGTAAGTACTGTGTGTCGATTAGTACAAATGAATGTATAGTCACTCAAAGGCCTTAGCGAAGTCAACTTCGCTTCGTTAGGAACGCGAGTGTCACCCTTTCAATAGAAACGTCTTGGCGCGAACAAGTTTTTACGTGGGTTGACTCGTGGGAGCTGCACTTCATCCTATTATACCTGTGTGTTATCCGTTACTATTTAACTTACGCTAACTGGTTTTCGCTGAGATTTTTGTTAGGTATAGCGAATACTAGATTGGTATGTACTTAATCGGGAACAGTCACATTTTGTGCTAGAATACATTTGTTTTATTCGGTAAGGTACTTTTTTGAGTTATGAAAAGAAAGATCACCTTCAGCCTACCTACTGTTGAATGATTATTTCAGGCTACAGATACTATATACTCATACTATATATTTTTTATAATGCTGTCCTCTTCTACTGTTGTGTAGGTCATGGGAAGGGAGATTGTTTGTTAATGCAAAAGTGATACCATTGGTGTTGCAATTCAAAATTAGCACCGATTACTGCTCAAAACAGGAATACGGAAAATAGTGCCATCGCACCTTCAGTCGGGTGGGCCCAATTTAAGCAGTAATCTTCTGTGCTCTGCATCCCTGACTAGGAAATAGGAGCTAAAGGCTAGGGGTATGTACAGTACTTGCCTAGTGAATTCTACCCGTGATGACGATTTTGAAAATTAACGGTCATTAATCTCTATTAAACTGTATGTCCCAGAAAGTCCCATCGATTTATTAATAACTGTAGTCATATCCTCTCTACGATTCAATGTCAAGTATTACATAGTTCGCTGATTCATTACAGGAAGTCCCGTCAGGGAAAACCTCAAACGATTAAAGAGTCATTCAGTAAAAATGTTTAACTACCGTTACTTCCCGTAATGGTTTGATAACACCTCTGACCCAAAGAGGTCAATTACCTATTAAAACAAATAGTGTTGAACAATAACATACATATTTTTGGGTAGTCTGTTGTTAATCTATACAAATAAATAAAATTGGAGTGGCTGTTTGTAATATTAAAATAGCCGCTTTTAATAAGTGCACTTGGATGTATACACGGTACATATACCAAAACTACATTTTTTACAATTTTTGTCTGTCTGTCTGTCTGTATGTTTCGGCTAATCTCCGGAACGGGTGGATCGATTCCCACAGGACTTTCACTGGCAGATAGCTGGTCTTATAAGGGGTAACTTAGGCTACTTTTATTTTAGAAAAAGAATTAGGGTTCCGGGCAAAAATATATAAATATGTACACGCGAGCGTTTATTATAAATAAATTTTTTGAATATAAACTTCGTTACTTAAAACTAAATCTAATGCTTGGCACGAAATAGATACATATTTAGCTTTCATACAACTTATATTTGCAAATACATATGAGTTGATTAGATTTAAAATTTTGAAAGCGGCAGCATTGTAACGGCTTAGGCGTCGGACTGAATTCTTGAACTCTGTTGAATTTTTGCAGAATATTTATAAGGGATTTATATGTATGCGAGCAATGCAAAAAAATGCAGGTAATTTTGGAAATATTTTCATTAGCTGTCAAGAAAACGTGATCCCTGGTACCATATAAGCTACCTAGTAAAAGTATATGTATAGTCCCATCACTAATAACTTCTGTACTCATCTTACTTATTTATCACCAGGTCTGCATGAATGACTTTTTTGCTGTTACGCTCTCAAACCAGTGTATTGCTTTTTATTTCAATTTGATATAGGTAATTATTTTAAGTAATTTTATTTATTTATTTTATATTATTTGTACTTGTCCAATATATTTTGTAGTGAGGTGTATTGACAGGAAGGAAAAAATCATGCCGAATATTTATGGTACAAATCCTAATGAGGTGTTAAACAACGTAGGTGGGTCGCAGCATCGTCGCCGCATCGTCTGTAGGTGTAGTGAAAGCTTGATTACCATTATACTATCTTGTAATATAAATTATTATTGGAATTAGCGTGGTAATTACTAAAACATAGAATTGTCTTATTTTAAACAGGACAAGGGTGGTAGTAACTGAAGCCCATAATTAAAATTCCGTGGAAGTCTTTTTAGGGTTTCTTTCCTCAAAAGGAATAAAGGAACCCTTATAGGATTACATTGTTGTCCGTCTGTTAAGAACCGTTTCCTCAGGAACCCGTGGACGCATCAAATTGAAATTAATATTAAATACTTCTGTCTGCGGTTCCTTGAAGCTGTAAAAAATCTAGCTTCTAAGTACACATTCAAAAGATACGGCTATTAAGCCTTACATTTTAATAAAGAAAATTTCGCAATTAAATCAAAACTTATAGGCTACTTCCCATAGACACAGAATCATGAGCAAGGTCTCACAGCACAAATAAAGGAAAAAATCCGAAAGTCGTTAATTTGTTGTTAAATCACATAAAAAATTGTTTTTGTGATTACAAACTTATATGTTGCGGTTGGAAAGGTGACTTCGTCGTAAATTGATATGGTCACCACGGCTCTTATTCCCTGCACTATTGTCACCATAACATAAACGTGTTTGCACACGCGCGTTCGTTTTGCCCCTGCAAAGTTGACCTCACTCTCGTAGAAATTGAAGTCTGGTAGAGTTATGAGACTTTATTAAGATAATAATTTTGATGTAGTAAAACTAAAAGGAACCCGCTTCAATGCCATGTAATAAACAAATTGTTCCACTATGCACTTCCTGGCTTCATCATCAGAGCATTCTTACCAAGGCTGATCTGTTGGACTCGTGAAAACGGATCATATGAGCCCAAACTCGAGAGATTTACTTGTAGCCACTGAAGAGTTCCACTATCCAACTCCTGGTGCCACCATCAGATCAGCTCCAAGATGCCAAATTATGGTATTGTCATCCAAACTACATATACATACAAAGTTTCATTTCGATGTGACAATTAGAAGTAGGTTAAAATTTATTTCCCTTCCAAGATTTGTCTTTTTTTTTAGTTTACGTAGTTAGTTACAAGATAAACTAATAAAAGCGAGTTAATAAAGTACTAGGAGTACATAAGTATTTCACTTTTACATAAGGCCTGTGTCGCGGGGGACTTTACAATCATTCAAATGGACATAACGAACATCCTGACTCGGGACAGCTATTTGTGAATAACAAAATTTTGCCCCATGTGGGATTCGAACCCCAACACTCGCCGTCACTACACCCACTACACACTATCCGTACAGTTGGTCACCAGAGCTTTGAAGCTCCCCCTTTCTACCTTCAAAGCCAACTCGGGGGAGAGCTACTGTATTCATCTGGAATATTCCAACGACTTTCTAAGAACACTAATGGATGGAATACAAAATATAAATAAAAAATAGGTGTCGTTCGCGAGGTTATCGCTTAGAGTACGCCTACTGTTCTAATAATTGTATTATTAGAATGCATTTTGTATCGCAGTACACAGGAAGAGCTCGCGTTACGACATCAACTAGTTCTATATGACGGAGATAAAATCACAATTCATATAAATGAAATACTTCTAATAGAAATAAATGTTGTGCAAGTTTTTACTCTATACTCTATACCTTTCAATCTCAACTTACTATAACACCGGCTTAGGGAAAGACTGATCAAAATATTGTTCAAGTAACAGAAGTTTTGCAGTATGATTTGACAGCTCTGTTAACTGCTTTTAACTGCTTACAGCAACTCAATATAATACTTGACAAGAGATTCCACATACACGATAAGATAATTTTTGTGGTGCAAAAGATTATTGTAAAACTAAAAGCCTTTTTCTTTTATTTTGCAAATTGATCTTTGGACATGAATTTTAAAGAGGTAATGTCCAAAAACGACCGGAAAAGTGCAATTTATTAATGTGAGCTGAAGATTACGGATTACACAAACTTAATTATATACCTACCTATAAAGTTCATAGGTTATATATTCCGGAATGCTAAGTCTAATTAACTTTCTGATATTTTTGAAGTAAATTTTTCACAAGACTAATTTAACATTTCATTCCAAAAAAATTCCTTACATCAATATGAATAACAGCCTCGGTAACTGCAAATAGAGTTACAAGGGATAGTCCAAAATTATATAGTCAAGAACTCTTTTGTTTAGATACCCACATGTCATAGAAATATCATAAAATATGTGATAATATTATAAGATCAGCTTGTACTACAAATTTAGGAAATTAGGATATAAGCAAGTCACAGAATTACAGGTTACACTCTTGAACGACCGAACCCATTTAACTGTTTTAGGGTTTGTCTACAACACCACGTCACGATGTCGTCAACGTGGAACGGTGCGATTTCGCGGCGCAGTACGTTAACGTGACGTGCTATGCACGGTACGGAACGTCGCTGCGGAACGACGCATCGGTTGACATTGGAAGCGGCACGTGGCTACTATGCGCTCGCTCAGTTGATGTTTCATTATATCTAGAGATTGCTTTTTCACAGGTTCGTGACTAAAAAATGTACCGGAATTTTACAAGACGCTACAACGTGTAACGTTAGGTCAACGTGACGTGCGTTTTTACGAGACAGTAACATAAATTTGCACGTCACGTCAACGTGCTGCGCCGCGACATCGCAGCGTTCCACGTTGACGACATCGTGACGTGATGTTGTGGACAAGCCCTTATTTGTCTGTAGAAACGTTACCACGGCGGGTTACAAGTACAATGGACAAAGTTATTACGCGACAATACGAGTGTGGATTCCAACGTAATCGGATGTGGCGGTACAAAGCGGACGCGCGTCCGTCCGTTGGACCGGACAGGCGGATACCGGCCGATGCCGAGATATCAACCTCTCCCGCATCCGCCAACCACTCGACAATGTGACCTTTGTTTATGAAATGTGTTACACTAACATTACGATGAACTGTGCCTATGTACTTGTAGGCGTAACTAGTCATATTGGCAAGGAAAAAAGTTGGGAGACACGCAAGCGATCAGTAATGTTAGGCAACTCTGAATATTTTATTAAAAAATAATAATTCGACTTCAATCTGTACCTATCATCAAATATCTGGTCTGTATCCTTTTCGGGGTTAAATGATAGTTCATCATCATTATTTCAGTCATAACACGTCAATTGCTCGACATAGACCTCCTTCAATGACTTCATAGTTAGAAAACCCTTTGAAGGGGGCCTGCATCCATCGAAATGACAGTAGTTGCTCGTTTTTTTTATGGCATAGGGGGCAAACAGACGGGTCACCTGATGATACATGACTACCGCCGCCCATGGGCACCTGCAACTCAAGAGTCTCAAGTGCGTTACCGGCGTTCAAGGTCGGAGTAGGGGAAGGGTGGCAGAGGAGGAAGGGAGGAGGGAGGGAAGGGTTAGGGCCTCCGGTAACCTCACTCACTCAGCGAAAAGCAATGCAAGCATTCCTTCACTGCCGGTTTTCTGTGAGGCCGTGGTATCACTCCGGTCGAGCCGGCCCATACGTGCCGAAGCATGGCTCTCCCACGATAAATCGTTAAAATATAAATATTCATTCAGATCTGATTAAATATGGTACAAAGGCAACAAATAAGTTGCTGAGAATAAAATGTTCACTAGACTAGCAACTAGCAGCTTTTAAACTAAATATCTAACTAACTAAATATATACTATACCTATGTGAATATTTTAGGATAAATGTCGCATGTCCTTTAAAAACTAACGTAAAACAGCAAAGGCCCTTTTGTATAAACGTAATTAAAGATTTTTTTGTAAAGACGTACTGTGTTACAATGAAAACTTTCGTGAGTGATATTCATGTTTATTAGAAACTATACGGTTTTACTCACGTTTGTATTTCGGGGATGCCCGACTAGTTTCGGACCCGACGGGGGCCCTTTTTCAAGGAGTGAAGCGTCCTGCCGCGACGGTGTCAGGCGTCACTCTTTTTAGTGTGACGCCTGACACCGTCGCGGCAGGAAAGCGTCGAAAAAGGGCCCCCGTCGGGTCCGAAACTAGTCGGGCATCCCCGAAATACAAACGTGACTAAAACC
This sequence comes from Euplagia quadripunctaria, assembly GCA_963859945.1. Classification (NCBI taxonomy): domain Eukaryota; kingdom Metazoa; phylum Arthropoda; class Insecta; order Lepidoptera; family Erebidae; genus Euplagia; species Euplagia quadripunctaria. The sequence goes on from OY982565.1 coordinate 17,951,305, forward strand.
GTATAGTTTCTAATAAACAAGGTGTACTGTGTTTATAAATATAATTATTTCCTTAAGTTACGTCCATTGCAATAAAAAAGGAGGATCGTTTTAAAATTGCTAAGCCTAGTTTATGGAACTTTAACCACCTCGTAGGTAATTCATTATATTACTAGAGATCGCGTGGTGGTTGTTTACTTACCATGACAAGTCAACGCACATGAAATGGCTTAATGAAATTACACGCGTACAGTATATAGTAATTTCATTAAGCCGTTTTCACGTAATTTTTAAAGTTGAAGGATATATTGTTTAAAAAATTTAGCTTTCAGTACTTCTTCTATATATAAACTGTAAATATTCCAACATTCACGTTACTACGCGAAATTTTCTTAAAAAGGGGTACAAAGTAGTATAATTTGTTGATACTATTCTATATATTTCTATAAAACAGAATTTCAGTCACACTGTAATAATCACAAATTTGAAATGTATAACACCCCCGAATCGAAAATCCTATCAACGATTAGAAAAGAGCTGATGATCTTCGAACAGCTGAACTTTTTTGAGATATTCTTGAATTATATCTAGGAACACTCTCAATCAAGTCACCTTTCAAACAAAAAAAACGCACTTAAAGTGGTCTATTCGTTTGGGAGCTACGATGCCACAGACACACAGATACACAGACAGGTCAAACTTATAACTCCGGGATTAAAAATAAAAGACCAACAGTAACTACGTTCCATGGCCAGAATGATGATGATTTTAATAAAGTACAACCTTCAAGACTTTGTGTTTTTTTTTTATGGTATAGGGGGCAAACAAGCAGACGGGTCACCTAATGGTAAATGACTACCGCCGCCCATGGGCACCTGCAACTCGAGAGTCACAAGTGCGTTGCCGCCCTTTAAGGTGGGAGTAGGAGGAGAGGGGGAGGGGGGGAAGAGTGGGAAGAGAGGGAGGGGGGAATAAGGGAGAGGGAAGGATTAGGGCCTCCGGTAACCTTACTCACGCGGCGAAATGCAATGCAAGCATTTCACGGCCGGTTTTCTGTGAGGCCGTGGTAACGAGCGGAGTCGAGCCGGCCCATACGTGCCGAAGCATGGCTCTCCCACACCAAAACACATCATTTGTCAAAATTGTGTCTAAAACATGTCGCCTAAAACTTTCATTAGAAAGTCTCGGATGTAACCTGCCTTAAAAAAAAAACAATAAAATCTGTTCACTGTCATATTACCATGTTTGTCAATGGTCTTATCTATTGCCAGCATGACGGGTGCTGTGAATTGTCAGTTAGTCTGTAATTAATTATTAATAAATAATTAATATTATAATATGCCTATAATATTTTATTGAATGACGGAAGATATAACATTCACTATAAGAAAAGAAAAAGTACTCAAATACAGTCAACATACAATAAAAACTGTTTGCAGTACACAGAGAAACTGTATTGTGGTGACGAGCTGTATTGTCAAATTTGCAAAAAATGCTTTTTGGTTTTAGTCATGCCAGTTTATTGATTCTATTTACCTTTTCGCCTCGGATAGATCGGGTCTGGTGTAGCCAGCGTGTGTACTTAATCCAACCATCAATGAAATGCTGGCGAAGTGTTACGATAAAATTTATTTGTAATGAAATATTCTACCCAACTCTTTACTAAGCCTACAGCTGCTAATATTAACAAAAGCGTGAATAGACGCCTCCATCCTGAGACGGATTTCAACACGATATCCACTTGCATAAATCTACTTATTGTTAGGTGCTTATTCCGTCCGTAACCTTTCAAATGTAAAGTACTAGCTAACTCAACCTACGTCAGAACTACGTAGGTTTTTATTAAAGCACATTCTCAAAATTCAACCTTAAAATGCTTTAATTCATCGTCTATCGTGTTGGAAATCATATTAAGCGTTGCTGACGCGGCATGTGACGCGGTTTCTATTCATTCATAGCTGCCTACGCTCACCCCATCCCCTCGCCATTCAATGATTTGTAGGGTTACATAAACTGCTATAGTTTCGCTTTACACGCTTTATAAAACGACTTTATAAGAAAAACTGGTTAAAGTTAATTTATTGTCCCTCCAACTGAAATAACATTTGACATCTATTGGAAGACAAATATTGTGTTACCTTTTTACTACATCATTTCTGTAGACCGGTTTTTGTTCAGAATATGTTTTATACGCCAGTTCCTGAACGAAAAGAAGTCATTTGCCAAAATTTCTTCGTCTTTACATTTATCGTAGTCGGTCCTGTCTTATATTAGATCTATTACTTAACGATTTATTGCATGAATATTACATATGCATTAAATGCGTATTATGGCAAAACAATAGATATTGAAGTCTGCTGCGTCCACAAAGCAAGTCAAAAAGAAAAAATAACCAAAATCATTTGTCAGGGGATTTCCAACTTAGCCTCTTGAATGTGATTATGCAAATACTTTTCGGTACACATCGTAATCTCGGCCCCTCTCGGCCTATCTAGTGAATGAAGGGGTGAAGTAAATGAGAGGATGGGGTAGGCAGTCCCCTCTCCCTAACCCCATTTCTAGTAAAGACTTAATTTGTAGTAATTCTAGATGGCTATACTTACGCATACTTTTTCTGAACACTGAAACTTGTCCTTGTTTTACCTTATAATAACTGAATCTCTGGTCAAATCGCAATGAAGCTTGGAGGTTTGGGTAGGTTACTTCGCATCATGATTATTTAAAAAAATGACTGTTTCGAGCTATTCCAAAGTGTGATTTTCAGATTTTTGTTCCAAGTCTGGGAACTTTGTGTCTCTTAATTGTATATTATTAAAGTCTACCGCGACGCAGGCAAAGTTGTATTTAAAAACACTTCATAGACGCAATATTCTATAGTATTTAAATAACATAAAAATCTTTACGATTCTCTACTTTTTTTGCTAATGCAAATTGTTTTTCTTTTATCTGTCTTAGAGATACAGCCCTTTCCAGTCCTTGAAAAACTTTTATTTATATGTACTCGTATGTCTCGTACCGCAAATATCATAACTACTTGTGTACTATTAAATGCCGAGTCATTTGTTTATGTATTACTAACAACCTGCCCCGGCTTCGCACGGGTAGCAAAGTATATATTGATTTTGTCCGACATCTTCAACAATCATCGTCATATTTCAGCCATTTTACACAAAACCTTAATGAATTATACAACTAACGTCTATTGGTGAAAACCGTATGAAAATCCGTTGGGTAGTTATTGGAGTTGATCGCGAACAGACATACAGACAGACAGACAGACGCAGCGGGGGACTTTGTTTTTTAATATGTAGTGATGTCACTACATCACTTTCGTTCGAAATGCACCGTTTTGAATGTTATATTTCATATCACTATATGAAATATAACATTCAAAACGGTGCATTTCGAACATGAATTTCGTGATATTGTTGGCCGATTCTGAATGACGTAAGGCTCCATTGATTTATGCTGCGCCCGTATTGATTCATAATTTTAGGTATAGTGTTCCGACATGAGAAACTTTTCAATGTCGTCAATTTGTAGGATTTCTATTGCGTTGTTGGGAAAAATTTGTTATTAAGTTATTACAAGGTTAGTGCGAGCCTTATTATTCCGGGTTTCTTTCACTACACAAATATGTTTGTTAAAAAATTTAAATCACAAATAGCAAACTCAAAAATGTCATTTATATGTAAATATTACCCAGACTCAATGTAACAGTTCGTTGTGTTTTTTTTTTAACTCTGCTACTCACTGCAAGAGGGTGAGATACTGTAAAAGCACAATATCACGTCTATATTCCTCGCTAAGGTTAGACAGGAGGCGGGTATTCAATAATTTTGTGTGTTATTTCGGATAAAGGAGACCCATGCACTGTGAAAATATCACTCTTCCAGAAACCTTCTTGGCTCGCAGTCTGAGAAACAAAACTTTTCATGTGGCTAAGGAGGCATTACTATCATCGAATTGATTAAATTCCAAAATGGGTAGAGTTACTCTTACTATCCCCGAATGCTGTTTTCCTGGCATTGCGGTTACGGCACAAGGTTGGAGTGTAGTCGAAAGTAGATCGTGGTATTGAGACAAACAATGGCCTCAATGTTGTTTTAGTTTATATTAGTAGTAATAGTCACCCCAAAGCATAAAAAGTTATGTCAACCTTTAATGCTAAGACTAATTTGGAGTTTGTCAACTCAAAACATCATATAAATGGTTGTTATAATAATTCTGTGTCATACAACCGGTACGAGCGATACGAGAATGATAATGACAGTAGTCTACAAACTAATTAATTCTGCGAGTAAGTCTAGAAACAGTTCGTGTTGGCGCAATTGAATCAGCTTGTCGCTCGCCCCTTGTTCGACACAAAAGGATAAGCTCAAAGATTAAGCACAGCGAAGAAATCTAGGTACAGTTATTTTATTAAGTGTCTATCTATTTATTTATTTTTTATTTATATTAGACGTACCTAATAACAATCACGAGAGGGTTTAACATCCACGTATACAAAGCTTTATCGAATTTGAGTGTCGAAGCATATTTTATGACTATTCTTTGGCCTTACTTATCACTACATCACTACATATTATAAAACAAAGTCCCCCGCCGCGTCTGTCTTGTCTGTTCGAGATAAATAGAAAAACTACTGGAAAATTTTTCATGCGGTTTTCACTAATTGACAGGATGATTCATGAGAATGTTTAGGTGTATAATTTGTTAAGATTTTGTGTAAATTGATTGAAATATAATGATGAAATATAATTGTTGAAGATGTCTCTGCTACCCGTGCGAAGCCGGGGCGGGTTGCTAGTCTATGCTAATATTCTAAAGCTGAAGAGTATGTTTGTTTGGTAGAACGCGCTAATCTCAGGAACTACTGCTTCAAATTGAAAAAATCTTTTAGTGTTGGATAGCCCATTTATTGTGGGAGGCGATAGGCTATATAACATCACGCTACGACCAATGGGAGCGGAGCAGTGACCATAAACGCAGGTGAAACTGCCTGGGCGGCTAGTAATAATAATATGCATAGAAGTACAAAATCTTTAGTGGTAAGCAATGGTTAGTGCAATTGGTTTACACACAGCTATGAAAGTGGCAACCACATTCCTGTTGTAGGTGTGAGTTATTTTAGAATATAGAACCATTCAGTATTATCTCTAAAGATGAATTTAAAATTAAAGACGGTAAAAGTAGATACATATACTTTAAAAGCAGATACATCCTACTGAATGTATGGATGGATAAATGTTTGTTACTCTTTCACGCAAAAACTACTGAACCGATTACTGGCTGGCGATAGCTGGACACCTGGATTATACCTGGACACATAGGCAAGGCATATGCTCTTTATCCCGATATTCCCATGGCATCGGGACTTACGCAGGTGAAACCGCGGGGCGCAGCTAGTTATAAATAATTTCAAATGTCTTTGCACCTACCTTATAGCATTTCTGCATCATATCAAGGAATCTACCAGTCATACTGAACATTAAGTCCGCCTTTGTACGAATGTGCATGAAGTTTTAAATAAGTAAAAAATAAGTACTTACTTATTTTGTGATTTGTAGGTGCCTACCGCTGCAAAAAATAACTAATTGTGGGTCCTTCTGGTATAAAATATTATATCAGAATAACCCTCAATTAGTTATTTTTCACTTATTTCTGTTTATTGAAAACAGACCGATTGTAACATAGGCTAGTTATTAACCCACCGAACTAAGCTTGATTCTTGTGTTGAAAGTCGGTTCACCTCTATAATGTTTTGGGTAGGGTCCGACGTAGCAGTCTCTTGATCGCAAGTCTGATGTCTTAGTTAGCTATTGTTAGTAACGTTGATGCGCCGTTTCAAGTCGATGATCATATTACTTGTTTATATATATATATATATATATATATAAATTAATTCCTATTTCCCTTGGTCACGGCCTCACGCGTGAACGACTGGACCGATTTCGCTAATTCTTTTTTTTTTGTGTGTTTGTTATTGTCAGGAGAAGGTTCTTATGAAAGAAAAAATTAAGAAAGTTGCGCGAAAAATTAGAAAATTTAAGAACACTTGACCATATTAACTTTTCTAATGTAACCTTAGCGCTTTTGACATAACTGTCAGTAGTTTGACAGTTGGCGCGATTGACAGAATGCGCGCTGCAAATTAAGTTAAGACAGGACAATGTCTGTCGGGTCACCTAGTTGAAAATATTTAAGTCGGAAGTGTAGAGTGTCCTGTCTGTAAATACATAATCTAGCGCCCATAATATGAGCCTACGCTACTACGTCCGTCTGAGATCAAGAGGAGCTGGAGGGAGGCGTGGGCGATGCGTAGGTTGTGCGTGGGCGAATCGCCATTTATATCTATAACTATACACAAATACTATAATAAAATGTTATTCGCATTTGGGCAATTAATGAGCGTGTCGCGATAGGGCACTGACGTCAGCATATTTTTAAAATGTGGTTGCCAATTAATCCATTGAGAAAATACTTTTATATTGCGTGACTGGGCTGGGGTAACTCTGTTTAGGAGTAGAATTAGTCAATGTGGTCTACAAAAGAAAAGTGTTTTTCGGTTAGATTTTTGATTAACTCGTCATGTAATAAAATAATTAAGAAATTGCAAAAATATTTAGGAAATAATAAATGCTTTATTTTTATTCCTACTAGTCTAGGACGGACTACTTGATTTTATTGAATAAAATTTGACATAGATGAAGATAAATAGATACTTACGTCAGATAAAGTGAACATAAACTACAACTGACGACAAGTGGAATACATTAGACATATATACATAAGAATCATCTAATGTTTTATTTAGTTACATGTTTACGCGCAAAACATTTTCCATTTTTCTTGACGTGTAATCAGAATGAAAAATCAAAGCGCGCTCGCTCTTACTTCGTCTCCCATCGCGTCGGAGCGGGTTGGGTTCGTTCGTGCCCGATCGGCCACGGTCGGGCGCGCTCGGCTGCGCGTGCGACGCTCTCGGCCCTGCAGGAAACAGGAAGTGGACTAACCGCGGGCTTCCGCTCCCATTCGCGCCGCTCGCCGGTTTGCCGGACGCGCACTGTTTCATTCACAACTCTTGTATTTTGTATCGTTGAAGTAATATTATCTAGTCGCGGGTAATGTTGTGAGCTTGGAATTACACACCGTGCTATCCGGAAACCTAAGCGTAACACGAGACTGTTTACGAAACCATTGACGGCTATCCCTACCGATTTATGATTGTAATTTAATACGCGTTAAAATTATTTATTTATGTAACCTGACATGAATGGAGGTATATCACAGTGACGTAACCATAGTCTTCTAATTACGACAAGAGTAATACACCTAAATTCACTGTATTCTGACACTTACAGATTGCTTAACAACGCATGTGTGTTGTCAATTTTTCAGAACTGTTTTTATTTTATGGCTAGGCCCTAATTTAACGGAATAATAATATAATCTATTAATCTATCTTTCTTTATCTTTTTACGAAAATTGGGCGGACGGAGGAGTATGAAATTTCGCACACTTATAGTTTATACAGAGAAGAAGTGACGAATGCTAAAATTTTTGAACCTTTTTTGCTACAAAGTTAAAAAAAAATGCAAAAACGGGTGCATACAGCTATGAGTGTCCAGTATATATTTTGACCTGTCATGGTACAAAAGTCTATACAATGACAGGTCAAGTAATATTGGGTTATTAGTCAAGTAATATAGTAATATACAACGACGGGGTGTTATAAGTTTGATGTGTCTGTGTGTCTGAACGGGAACATTACTTTTTTCGGAATGAAAGATACCCTATGTCTGTGTCTGTCTGTACCCTAGACGTATAGCTAAAATTTCATGACGATCGGTTTAGTAGTTAAGGCATGAAAGCGTAACAGACAAACAAACAGCTGCACGGACGGCGCAATGGTTTAAGTGGTAACCTCGCCACTACGCCGCGCCGTGTGTTGTAGATTCAAATCCCACACATGGATGTTGTCATATAAGGGTTTCTTTATTCGTTTTGAGAAACGGAACCCTAAAAATCCAGTTTAGTTTTAAAAGTCAAGAAGAATCAGTCTAAGACTAAACATTTCTAAACAATCACATATTTTTTGACTGGCCTGTTGGTCTAGTGGTTAGTGACCCTGACTGCTATGCCATAGGTCGTGGGTTCGATTCCCACCCGAGTCTGGGTGTTCTTTGTGTCCGTTGTTTGAATATTTGTGAAGCCTCCCGCGACAAAGGAATATTCCTAATGCAGGAATTGTATTAAAAAAAAACACTTTCGCATTTATAATATAAGTCAGGTCTAGTAACGTGGGTGACATTACTAATACTCATGTTAACCCCTCCATCTGCACTGAAACGCTTGACTTAAGAGTGAGTTTACATCGGTAGTGTACTGGGTACGGTGAACCCGCAACCACTTAATCACAAATCCGGCGCCTTAAGTCATTGCACTACATACATTACCTCTTTGTACTTCAACTTCAACTTTTGGTTTGTGGCTTTGTGGAATTACCACAATTTTACCAATGTCAAGTAGGTATACGGAGGACAAACTGTCAAAGGATTTTATGTAGAGCTGTGGTAGAGCAAATAAAAAAATTATAATAATTGTAGATATGTAAAGACTATAAATAATCGTGAATTCTAAACTTCTAACCTCTTTGTACATTACGCTTATCTGTATTTTTTTTTTCTTTTGACATGTGTCAAAAAGAAAACAAAATTTAACACTTTATGACGTATAAGTTATAATTCTTGAGGGATCTACTTTTTACCAAAGAGATACAAACACTCCGTTTTTAACAATGACATCTTGGCAATATTACAAGCATCTAATTTAAGAAATGGAATTTTGTTTACTGTGACGTAATTACTTTGACGTCACGGCCTGGGTGGAGTAATTAACATGGGTGAGACGGGGATGCATAACATCTCAATGAACGAAGGGGTGCTCTGTTACGTCACGATGAACAAAGTTACAACTACACACCGTAGTTAATCTAATAATCTTTATGTTATTGTGATAGAGTCTGAATTAGTGTGATATTGGTATTATTAAGGGAAATATTGTCTGGTTAGTGGAATGACGTGTTTAGTAGTTGGGCGATCCCTCCATTGTTTGGTTGACAAATATTTAGTTTACCACGGGTTTATTTCAGATCGGTTATTCTATCAATTGTTAGAAGAATAAATAAAAACAGAATAAAAATATACTTACTCAATACTAGCTACACTTCATATTTAGTTACTACAGTAACTGTTTCTAGCCTACGAGTACCTAAGTCGCGTTTAATAACCTTATAGAGTTACTTTTTTGTTAAGAATGTCTAATCGTTTCCAGTTTTGTTATGTTAAACTCTCGTCAGAGTGAAGTGAAATAATCATCTTCAGAAAAAGTATCACCGACTACAATGTGTCTATATCATGATAATTTTCCTTTAATTTTCTTCAAAGGTGGAATATTTTCTTCAAAATCAAATGGGACCAACCTTGAGTATAAAAAATTCAATTAAAAAAATAACTATTGAAATTGGATTGCAATGGGTGAAGATATCGCGTAATGTACACACAAAAAAAATGAGTCAAATTGAGAACCTCGACCCAATATCAACTGCTTATCACATTTTACAAATTATTGCTTTTCCCGATGCAGGGACGTTGACTGTTGAAGAGTTCTCCTTTTAATTTACCATCAGCCTTCACCATATGCATTGTGACGAACATAGAATCACATTAAAGTAATCGAATCGCAACCCTGATGGTTATCTGTGGTCTTCATCATCAGTTCCACTTCACCAAACGGTGATTTCCGAGAGTAAATTTATGTATTTATGTAGGTTATAACACTTATAATATACATATATTTACCTCGGAAATCACTCTTCAAATATAGACACACCTATAGGTGAAAAGATAATATATATATTTATATTTGGTATTATGTATATTTGAAAAGTTTTATTTTTTTAGCAAAAAGATTACTAGTAACGTGGGTAACACATTACTAGTAATCTCGTTAACCCCTCCAGCTAAGCTTAACGCTTGTGTTAGGAGTGGTTTCAAGACGGTAGTGCACTGAGTGGGGTCCGAACCCGCAACCAATTGATCGCAAGTCCGACGCCTTGGCCATTACGCTACCGCCGCTTGAAGTTTCCCATCCCACCATCAGATCCTCACCTGATGACAATGGGACCAACTAGAAAGTATATCCGTTCAAACAATAAAAGAATTTCTAAATCGGTTCAACCATCTTCGAATAATCGGGTAATATACATAAAAAAAGATTCCGACGAACTGAGAACCTCCACCTTTTTTAACTGACGAAAAAAAAGGAGGTTCTCAATTCGACCGTATATATATATATTTTTTTTTTTAGGTTTGTTCATCCCTCTCTCAAATTCAAAAAATTCAAATTCAAAATTCAAAATCATTTATTCAATTAAGACACTAAGTGACATTTATGAACGTTAAATTGAAGCTACTGTTAAAAATCATAGATCGACGCAAATAGACGCCACAGCATGTACTGGATTGTCGAGGTAAATTAGGTGAAAACACCAAAATCTACTGCCTGCTTGTGTCGATCTATAACTTCCAGTTTCCAAAATGCGTAGAGCCTTATGAGAAGAATACTGGCAAAGAAACTCATGGCCACTCTTTTTAAAAGTCAGATCTTCAGGTACAATGGTATTAGTGTTACATAAAAGATAAGCATGATGCAAGCTGTTGCCACCTGAATTACATTTTATTGAAATGCTCCAAAAGCTAACGCACAAACAAAAAATATCACTCAGTGATACCGTTGAAGGTTCGAACCTATTAAACATAGAAATCATTCAAGGTGCACATCAGTTACAAAGTCTACTGTTAAAACTAATTCGTGACTGGATTAAGAGGCTAGAGTTGCAGTTGAACGAACCAAAATAATAGTATAGGCTAAAGCATCGCTGACTAAGCCGACCAGTCACCCCAAGCAGCACCCGTTCACGAGTATGACGCATGGACCAGCCATCGTCTCCTTCGCCATATCAGAGGGAAAGAAACGACCCGCCCCATGACGACGCCGCAAGCAATGACATTTTAGTGAGCATGACGAGCCATAGTCGAGATACTGATAAAAATCACTACTAGTCAAAATTACCATAATAATCGTCACGCATTACTTTCAACTAACAATGGTTTGTTAATAATTTAGTCTAATTATAAGACAAAGAAGTTTGTGTGTATATACCTAAAGACACCTTAAGCCCAAGACTGTTTGTCGTTTAGATAATCGTTGATCGTATAGTAGGCTTTCCTAATAAGGTGATTTTTTACAGTACGCTTAAATTTATCTACAGGAAGGTCGATTACATCTATAGGAATTTTATTATAAAAACGTATACCAAGACCTTCGAACGAGTTGTGTACCTTATGTAAGCGATGATAGGTAGCAACGAGTTTAGACTTGTTTCTTGTATTAATATAATAATCTCCGTTATTTATGAACCGATTTTGATTATTCTTTTTTTGTTAGATAGGGTATACCTCAAGGGTGGTCCCATGTCAAGGAAGTCAGGATCTGATGATGGGATCCTGATAAAATTGAGAGAAACCTTCGAAAATTGTAGGAACGAATAGTGTTTCTGTTTACTTTTCATTACTTTATCAGGTATTTGCGTTCAGAAATCATAACCTCATGTAGCTGAGCTGATGATGAAAAAAAATCATCAAATAAAAATCTTTTTAACAAAAAATTAAACTGACGAAAAGAACTAAAAAGCAAAAATAAATAACTATAAAAATAAAAAAAATTATAATCTAATTTTGAGTCGGCGCCAAATAATAAAATGATTAATTATACCTACGTACAGTTGGTTGGTTGAAGTCAATTAAAAAGACAAGTTAATATGTATGTTAAGATGTGATCACGAATTTTGCATTTACTAATTTGATTCAAAAACTTTATTTTATCAACGTCATACCATGCACTTAGTCAAAACAGGGGACTTTTACAACAGGGTCTAATGTTTAAAGATCCATATCATATTATGAATTTACTTATCAGACAAAAAGAGTTCTGAATGCATCCATTATGTATATTATATTATATTTTTTTGTCACTAAGTAACAAAAAGTATATAGAGTAATGTTGCAACCCGATGTTAGTATCAGATCAAACAACAAAAATATTGCAGTGGATGACACCAGAATAGGGCTGCCATCCGTCCGGGTTTCCCCGGCTTTGTCTTAGTTTAGAGGGTATCCGGGGAGGGTCCGGTCTGGATTTTCAAAAGGTGTCCGGGTGAAAAAACCCGGACACTCTGTGTCAGGACAAATGACAATGAATCGTAAACAAGCTGTTTAAATTAATAAAAAAATGTAAATTTTGCGTTTTTTTTTAAAAAATTGTGTCTGGGAAAAAATCGCGATTTCACACATGTGTCCGGGGTTTTCAAAGTTTTTGTCCGGCGTCGGTAATTAAAATGATGGCAAGCCTACACCAGAAGAGCAAAAAAGTATTTTAAGAAATGAAAGACCAATTGTTCTCGTATGTACTATAAAATTTTACGATAAAAACCATTAAACTTCAATTTTATTGATTTGTTTATGATCAATCATAATAATGAGTAAAAGACTCACAGCAGCTACTTGTGTCGTTGATACCGCCGAAAACTTTAATGAATGAACCATGCCTCTATTATACATACTTATACTTCCGCTATCTATCCCTGTCGCTCCTATATCAAAATTAGTGTATTAACCGAGACAGCATGTTGCTACTTATTCAGTCAGTGCAATCCAGACAATAATATTGACTATTTTGCCTTTCACTGGCGAAAACCAATTCTACAAAATAATTCATGAAACAAGAACTCCCCTGTACAGTTAATTGTTGCATATTGGATAACAAACACGAATTCTCACAATTTTAGAATGTATCACAAAAATAAATAAGTAATCTGTAAATAAAACTCATGTTTCCGTAAAAAGCTATGTTGCGCATGTGTTCATAACTTGTTGTCCACATTGTAAAAAAATATTTTTTGAAAAACGTATTTAAACCGATGATTCACATTTTTGCAGTGGCGTGATTATGGTACCTATTTCAATACAGCCTACTCGCCCATTTGAAAGTAATTTTTATAACAAAAATGTTTTGGCAAATTCCGGTGAGCAAAACCCACGTTTGTTTTTCTTTTTATAGGCTACTGACAATGATGTTTATATTTAGATTTTGTCGAGTTGCACTGGTCCCTTATTAAGTTTATAGTGTTTATATTAAACTAGCCGTGTCCCACAGTTTCACCTACGTTTAAGGTCACTGCTCCACTCCTATTGATCGTAGCGTGATGTTATATAGCCTTCCTCGATAAATGGGCTGTCCAACACTACAAAAAAATGTTCAATTCAATTCCTGAGATTAACGCGTTCAAACAAACAAACTCTTAAGTTTTATAATATTTTTGTTGAATTGAAAACGTAAGAATAATCATTTATTACTTTACCGACATGTGTAAATGTGACATAGCTAGTGGAATACCATACTACTATAAACTATATTTAATACTATTTTTTATAGTATAGGGGGCAAACGAGCAGATGGGTCACTTGATGGTATACGACTACCGCCACCCATGGGCACCTGCAACTGAAAAGTCATAAGTGCGTTGCCGGCCTTTAAGGTGGGAGTAGGGGAAGGGGGAATAAGGGACTAGGAAGGGAGAGACGAAGGGGAAGGGTTAGGGCCTCCGGGAACCTCACTTGCTCGGTGAAAAGCAATGGAAGCATTGCTTCACTGCCTGTTTTCTGTGAGGCAGTGGTATCATTCCGGTCGAGCCGGCCCATACGTGCCGAAGCATGGCTCTCCTACTGTGATTTATTATTCAGTTTTAAAAGTTTTAGTTTAAGATATGTCTCTAATTATGTTGCTATAGATGCGGCAACAGAATATGACACTCTTTTTTATAAGTGTTTTAATTTGATCTTAGGGCAACAGAAAATCAGAAAATTTTATTCAATCATTCAAATTGATTACAATTTTACATTTTAAATTTCCGCGCGTCAGTTGAGGCAAACGCAACACGCCATGTTGCTCATTCGACATGACGTCATCTAGGCAGTAAACAACAACGATATGCTTAGTGAAAGCGGAAATTTTTGAAATTTAAAATAAGTTATTCTCCTTATGATTGGTGATGGCGATACAACAATACATATGAATGTACATCAATGTTTTAACATGAAATTTGTATAATTTTCCTATCATTAAAGAGCATATTCTTGGTAGACTTGTACTTTCTGCCTCTTCGAAAATCGTCGTCAATGGTAATATTTAAGTGACATACACGGGAAGTACTTCTCAGTTACCTAGAATCATAAATTTTGTACGAAGCAAGGTCTAACCGCATAAGTAAAGAAAAAACCCGAAAGTCGTTAATTTGTTGTTACATCACATAAAAAATAGTTTTTGTGATTACAAACTTATATTTTGCGGTTGGATTGTTGACTTTGTCGTACTTTGCAACCGCGAAGTTAAGTTTGTCTTTCGAAAAAGACGGGCAAAAGTCTTCGAGAATTGATTCCCGAAGTGGACGTACTATCTAGTATCTACATACAAGTTTGTTTACTTGCGGAACCCTCGATGCGCGAGTCAAACTCGCACTTGTCCGGTTTTTTACCATTGATACAGATTCCGTGTATTCAATGGTAAAAGATACAGTATTACGTGATTGATCAATTGTTTCGCCGCTGACGTTAGTAATAAAAATAATAATAATAAATTACGCGTTCACAATAGGCTACGTTTTTTAACCTGTGCTGCCGTGCGAGATAGTTTGTAATTAGAAATAAACTGCCGTGAGTGGTTTTTAAAATCTTTATGGATTTAATTTTCTTTTTTTTTGTGATATAGGGGGCAAACACAGAAATCTAAACCTTATTAAGATTTCTGTGGGGGCAAACGAGCAGACGGGTCACCTGATGGTAAATGACTACCGCCGCCCATGGGCACCTGCAACTGAAGCGTCACAAGTGCGTTGCCGGCCTTTAAGGTGGGAGTAGTGGAAGGGAGGATGGGTGGAGGGAGGGGTGGAAGAGGGCCTCCGGTAACCTCACTCATTCGGCGAAAAGCAATGCAAACATTGCTTCACTGCCGGTTTTCTATGAGGCCGTGGTATCACTCCGGTCGAGCCGGCCCCGGGCCCATACATACCGAAGCATGGCTCTCCCACGTTTTCTTCTAAAAAACAACTCCAGCATTAAGAATATTCTTGTGTCGCGGGGGCTTCACAAAAATTTAAACAACGGACACAAAGAACACCTAGACTCGGGACAACTATCTGTGGATGCCACAAATTTTGTCTCGTGTGGGATTTGAACCCACAACACTCGGCGTGGCGTAGTGGCGATGCGACCACTTAAACCATTGCGCCATCCGTGCAGTCTATTCGATATCGGTTCATATTCGGTAGTACTCGTGTGTGTTTCAGGGAAGCCCCAAATAGTTTTATTTTTTGTAGCTTTGTACCTACTAAGTATATTTAGATACTTCACATATTCCTTTTCACCCCATTTTTACCTCTCAGATAAGACGTAATATCATTCACTTTACTTATATACAATATTTATTATTTCATTGTTCCCGTTCTAAATATTTTTTACGCCACCAGCTACCGATTATTTTCCTCTGTTGTTATCATACAAAAGTTGTCTGGAAGATGATTTTAGCGATAAGAACGCCCATTGTACTTGCCGCTTAGTATAAACTATTACAATAAAGAATGTTTTATCTATCTATCTACCTTAATATAAGGTCATTTTAATCATATACTAGACATTCCCCGCAGTTTCATGTTCCCATGTTTATGGTCACCGCTCCGCTACTTACGCTGGGACTCGTAGCGTGATGTTAATTAGCCATTAGCCAAGAGATATAGCGCGTGCAACCAAAACAAACTTCAACATAATAAAGCTAGAGAACTAGACTCTTTATCTTTATACTATTAGTACAATACAGTATAAAGAATATTGTATTGTTCTCCATAGAAAATGGATTACCACATAACAAAAAATAAACATTGAACACTGATACAACTGGTGGTTTTATCACTAGTTGCGATTTCTTCCAGGCAATCCTAAGATGGACAGATGCAATAAATTAGTGCTTAGGGCAGTTTGCAGGTGTACAAATTCAGATCAATAGCTTATTGAACTATATGAATGTAAGCGATAATAGATACATAAGTTGTATATTATACCTATATATATACATATACATGCATTTATACATACTATTATTAAATAAATATATACATGAATGAATCAATCAATTAGCCTATCGTAGTCCACTGCTCGACAAAGGGCTATGGTGCTATGGCTCACGTCATTGGGAGAGGCCCCAATGTGAGCCATAGCACCCGGTCCTCCGCCTTACGTATCCAGTCGTAGTCCAACCCAGCGATGTCATCGTTCACACTTTCACAGATTAAATCTGTAGGAAATGCAAAATACACAGAGATGACACAAAGGTTGGGTACAGTTGGTCTTCAACAAAGAACACAGGAGATTTACAACATAAGGTAAACAGTAAAAATTAAAAGATACTCGTATCTATGCCAATTTTATAAAGAGGTAAGGTTTGTGAGTTTGGATGTTCGGGGTAATCTCCGGTACTACTGATTCAATTTTGGAAATTCTTTTAGTGTTGGACAGCCCATTTATCGAGGAAGGCTATAGGTTATTAACATCCATCACCGACCAATAGGAGCGGAGCATCAGTGAAAAATGTAGCAAAAACGGGGAAAACTTACACACGTAGACGAAGTTGCGCGGGTCAGCTAGTTTTCTATAAAGTTTATGTCGAGAAGTAGTGCAGAAAGCAACATTTTTATATATCATGTATGTCATACGTACGTTCATATTGCCAATGTCGAACACGTAATGTGTGTAGTTTGTTTGCGTATGACGTATATATTTGTAAACGGTTGATAAACGTAAAACTATGACAAAAGAACCTGATGAATGTTCAAAGGTAAAGAAATAAAAATTTTGACCATACTAGGTAAGTACATGAAATAATTTGAAAAATATTTCACCTAATACATGAAAAGATTTATTTGAAGATGTTAAAAATTAAGCTTTTATAAAAGGAAACATTAAGAAGGAAATAATAATTGATGCGAACAGGGAACATACGTATCCGGTGACGACCGGAAGTAACGCCATACGCCTCACTCCGGAAATGACGCGCCCCTTTCTTTCACTACTTGAATCATGTGCAAGGGCACTCCATTCATGCAACCGTGGGAGACTTGTGAACGGAACTAACCGTAACTTCTAATTCATGAATGAAAATAAAACGACAATTTACAAAGGTACGCGGGTATTTAAATAAAATTAAGTGTATAACTGTTTTTCATTTGGTCGGTTTCTCCCACCGTGTGCGAGTGAATGAATTCGAGGGGAGGATATTTTTATACAACGACCAACTGCGAGTTTCTTGTACTATTTTTATTACGGTATTATCTAAATGCATCTGTAAAAAAGATAGTGGTTATTCAAAAGTCTCGTAGGTATAAATTAGCTTATATAATATCATGTTAACCTGCCACGGATTCAAGCAAGATAAGAAATACATAAATGTGTGTGTATGTGTGATGATTGTGATCGCGTTGACACGACAGATGTCATCAATGTTACCTACCAGTAATTACCTAGTATGAGCACGACTTCTCCATACATTTGCTGCTGGTAATGGCGGCTTACTAAAATAATGGCTAGAAAGAATTTATAATACTCATAGGTGTAAACTGTACAACACAGCAGGATTATAGATACAGACGTTTTCTTCCCGAACAACCGACCGGTACGAGCGGCATGGCACGACTAAGACAGATTTTATATGGATGATTGAATAAGTATGTAATTACAACAAAAAAATAATGTGACTTTCAATATGAATATATCAAGTTAAATACCGCTATTTCAAATCAATTTAATTATACCTACTTACTTTTACATTTAGATGTAAATGTCCGGGAAACGATCTAAAACTTGGTAGTGTAATGGAATAGAGTCTTTCCGTAAACCTCAAAGCAATAAAAGGCATAGAAATATCCGTAATACGTTTTGAGTCATTTGTATTTTTTAAGTATGGAGCGCATTCCGTTCCACAGCCGTGTTCCGACAAATTATATTAGAAATGTCAATTTATATTTATGGAATTGTATTAATTATACTTAATAGATATTTATTGACAAAAATTTACGGATTTATAAATTTGCTTGTGATGAGTATTTTGCGTTAATTGCATTAAGTATATACCCTAAGCGTTTAATGGTTGTCTGAGAGAATAATGGTAAATTTTGGAATAAAATACCCGGAACTTCCTTGAATTACAAAGCATGTTTAAAGTTCCATCGAAGCTTGTTTTGTTTTCCGGGTTTCTTGACCTCACTATCTATTACAAGCATATTAAATTGAAGAAAAAACTTACAGTAATAATAATTACTTTATTTCTACCTAGGTATAACTTGATAGAATGAAATGAAATTGATTAAAAACACGAACTGTCAAAAATAGATAAATGGCCAACATTATAGCAATAAAATATTTTTTCTATATTTGAAATTCGAAAGAACTACAAAGGTAATATTATAGTCAAGGAGGTCGATAAATAAATACGTTCGTATTGATAGTGACTGATTTATGTTTTCAAATGGCACGTCTTCATAATTAATAGGTCCGGTAGGCTTATTTGGTATTCGTGGCATTAACATTGCTAGTAGTCTGGACAATCTAGTTTTCCATTACATGTAATATACATAATTATAACATAACGTTTAGATGTACCGACGGAACTTGTTGAGAACGTGTATTGACTTCATATTGAGTTGTGTATCTTAGGAGTGCTTGGCTACCGTAAGATGTGATCTAAGTGGTCGCAAGACTTTGTTGTCTGAGACATAACCGTTTGCCTACTGTTTGTATGTGATATGCATGCTTGCGATGCCTAACAATGACTGTTTATAGAAACCGGAGGCATTATTAAGAATCCACGTTATGAGAACTCAACTGAAGCTGCAAAACACAGTCTGCTATTATCTATTATCCGACTTGAGTGCATTTGTGTTTATGGAATATTTCTGATACTCGGAACCTAACAAGGAGATTCATAGTACCAATATTCAATTGCCGTACATTTAAGAACACAGCAGTGAAATGTGAAATGACCACATAAACCTTAAATAATGAGACTACAAAATAAGAAATAGATTTGATGAATAGACGACGTTAATTAGAATTAGAAATTAGAACTAATTTGTTTTTGAAATTACAGACAGAGGCTTGAAGCTCAAAGAGACGCGATACGAAGAGACACATCAAGAAGAGTGTTCCAAGAAAGAACCATGGTACAAATACATACAATAGACAAATAGTGTCAATACAAATTTGTCGAAAGCATTTCAAATTTTATTCAATTAACTATTTTCACTACAGTGTAGTGTAGTGTAGTGACACTATCTACGTACAAAGTCATTCAATAGAAAATACATTAAATATACAACATAAAAACTTATAAACATATATAAATGTGTATAGGTCGGTCAGTAGATAGTATCTAATTCATTCAGCAGATTAATTTGTGACCCGTTTAGAATTCAAATCAATATATTTAATAACAATGAGCACGTTAATACAAAAACTGAGTCCATTGATATGACCAACAGATATTTGTGAAATACAATGTCTATAAAAGTATAGTGTAGGTTGCTTTGCAACGGGCAGCTGCTTCATTCAGTTCAAAAGTATTGGACATCCATAAGCCACAAGTAACCGTATCCCTCTAAACAAAATAAGACTTTAAATGACTTAACGAAAGATTAAAACCAATTGTAGTATGTCTTTACATATTTGTTGTGATTCAAATCTAACAAGGTTTACCAATAATTATGTAAGTTCCGTTACAGGCAGAATGCCCCACCTCCGTAGCGCTTTCATTAATAAAGAAACTAGTGTGTCGAAGCGAATTAGTTTTGTATCGTCGTAAACAAAATGAGTTGCACGCGAAGGTTAGATCTGCACGCAAGTATGTATATGTTTCTAAATACGGTTACTTATTTATCCAGCAGACGTGTTTTTACTTCAACGTGGACGAAATAAAAACGTGGCATCTAGAAATAGTTGCCATAAAATACAATCAGCTGGCAACAAACTTAGTCATTCAAACGCACCGACTTGCTCGACATTGAATCATTTTATTCTACAAACTATTACATACCACCACACAGAAAAATTACTGTGCGTCAGTGTACACTTGATCTAGGATGCCGCATTTGGTAAAAAATATTAAGGAGTATAGGTACATCTGAGTCACGGTAATGTTGTATATCTAACTAGCAACCCGCCCCGGCTTCGCACGGGTACAAATTATACACCTAAACCTTCCTCATGAATCACTCTGTCTATTAGTGAAAACCGCATAAAAATCCGTTCAGTAGGTTTTTAGTTTATCGCGAACAGACAGACAGACAGACGCGGCCGGGGACTTTGTTTTATAATATGCAGTGATTGATGATTACCGTTTCTGAGTTGTCAAACACTCAAGCAGCAGGCTGCCTCTGCGATAAGCGGTTAGCAGTCAACAACACCGGTGCTGATATTCGAGCAATGCCGACCCTATCCATCCCAAACCCCAATGGAGATCACCGGCAAAAATATTGATTTGCGAATCACATCGGGGCCACCTCAGTCGAGGAACGGTTTTCATATCCATCCAATCATCATCATCATGCCTGACGGACCGCGGCCCAACGGTTGATATTGAGCAGTTTTAAATGTACCTACTAATCGCCGCCACGAGAACGTTCATTGCGCGATTCAGGATTTGAAGTTAACACGAAGTTAATAAGTGCCAATACTAAATAGTAAAACAAAAGTTTATTTTGATAAAGTTCTTTTTTATTCATCAACGTACTCTACTTCAACTGCTATACAGTCCCTCCCACGTTTATCTTTTGCTTCAAAAAAAGCTTCCGTTGCTGTGATTATCCACTCTGCTGATTAGATTCCGGAGTGAAATGGTGAATCCATGTTTCATCCATTGTCACATACGTTAAAAATCCTTTTTATTTTAATTGAACATTACCAAACAGCGCTCTGAATCATTGATACATTGTTGCTTGTGAGCAATTGTTAGTAAACGCGGCACCCATTTATAAAACCTTTTTCATGGACAAATTTTGATGAAAATAGTGAAAACACTACCAGTTGAAATCTTCACTATCACAGCTATCTCGCGCACTTTTATCTTCCTTCACGACTTTTAGGACTTGGTTGATGTTTTGTTGGACTAGTACTACGTAGTTAGACGGTTCGTCGCTGAGGTGGCTCTAATACAGTCAAAGCGGTAGATACTTTTATAAAATAACTGCTTGCAACTTTTCTATCATCAAATTGTTCATGTTTCAAAAAATAATAACAAAATTGAAAATAGTAACGAATATTTTTTTTTAGGTTTTCAATAGCACTAAATTACATGAGGACTGTTAAATATTTGTTTTACAGTAGGCAATTACCGAAATTGCGATTACTGAAATAATGAGGAAGAAGCGATAATGTGCAATTCATCCCTATGTATGCAAACTCGTTTCGCACTTCGTACGACATGTATTTAGAGACTGAGAAGTGACATTAACTAAGTTTCAACAGGAGACAATATAAAATATTTAATTTACGTATAAGGTGACCTGTGTCATTTTATCTGCTTGTATCGTTTCCTTATTGCTGGGGATGATGGCTTACTTAGAATACGATTGCATCTACTTTTTAGTAGATTAACGTTGATGCCAGTTGTCCACGGTGGTTTAAAATCGTCCATCTAATCCAGACACATGGTTTGTGTCACAGACGTAAGGTTTGTGTCGCTTTTACGAGTATGTTCCGCAGGTACGATGGCATGTCTTGACGTCATATTCGTGAATGGGTGCTATTTGTAGTGATTTAAACTAAGGGTACATGGATCACATGCTAACGGCCATGCAATTTTTATATGCAGAAAAAAATAAAAATACGTCTTTTTCTGACCATCAAGAACGAACCGCTAATTTGTCAATGGTAAGATAAACTATTGTATACAATTGTCGAATTATGATATTCATGAAAATATGAGGTTAGGTACTTTTTAAGAACCAGTAATTGCCGAAATGTTTCTATTGTTTTTTTTATGTTATAGGGGACAAAAGGAGAAGACGGGTCACCTGATGGTAAATGACTACCGCCACCCATGGGCACCTGCAACTCAAGTCCGTTGCCGCCCTTTAAGGTGGGAGTAGGGGAAGGGCGAGAGAGGGGAAGGGTGGGAATAGGGGAGAGGGAAAGGTTAGATCCTCCGGTAACTCCACTCATACGGCGAAAAGCAATGAAAGCATTATCAGTAGTGAAGCAATGCTTTCATTGCTTTTCAAGTGATACCACGGCCTCACAGAAAACCGGTAGCGGTTTTCTGTGAGGCCGTGGTATCACTCCGGTCGAGCAGGCCCATACGTGCCGAAGCATGACTCTCCCACTTGATTGTAACCAATCCAAACCAATAAAACGAATTGTGATTGAAATCAGTATCGTATTAAAAATAAATTATAAAAGTTGGAGCATAAACCCTTGCTTCTGAGGTTGACTATTTACAAATAGTTGATCAATTTCTCAATTTGACGGACACGTTACTTCGTTGAGTGAAAGTATGATTATGTCAAAAGAGTATCCCATTTAGTCTAAGATATGTTATAGAATACGTTCTAAGAAAGAAGAAACGGTTATCGGAAAACAGTTACTACCATACATTGACGAGTTTTTCTCCTGTAATAGCGTTCGTGGAACATCAACATCGACTTGATGTAAGTTCACACTGTATGGCGTTTTATTGCGGTATTGTCTTGAGAGTCTATTGACTCTAATATGCTACTGAACGGTATAAACTCAGTTAGTAACAATAATACGTGTTTGTCAACAGTTATTTCTCTTTCAATTTTTTTTTAAGATTGTTGACAGTTACACGAGGTGGCAGGCACCGACGACCTATGTGTTTGGCCTACGGTCACGGGATTGTTAACCGACTTTATGGTATTGACCAAATTAAAAGATTAACTCTTTATGGGTCTTTAGAGGTAATAGAAATACCAAATACATATACAAGGTTATTTTAGCTGCATTTACAATCGTTTGTAATACAAGTAGACTGAGAGTAGTGAATATCTGTCATACAGTTCGCGACCGCTGCTTATGTGTACATGTGTTTTACTTCTGCAGATTGGCGTCACGACTTGGGAAGCGCACAGTTATCCTGATAGTAGCAGTTACGCGCGTCGCACAGCAGCATCATTACCTTTGGCAACACTATTCTTCCTCTGTTTTATTCTCTGGCAAATACATTAAACTACGCTAGAGGTAAAAGGCAAAGGTCCACTGTCACGCTCTGTAGGCTAAACTTACTCCCATTTCCGATTTGAACAATGCCATAATGTGTGAAGGGGAACACATTATGACATTGTTCAAATGTATCATACCTATACAATCTCTTGTGTAATACCTATACTTTAGAACTGGCATTAAGTCAGTATCGCCAATTTAGGTTTCACTCTAAATTTAAATCAAATAAGAGTCTAAGGAAAAAGTGGTGAGGTGAAAAATAAAATGTTGTTTGGAGTCTATATAATTATTTTAGTTATTACTTATTTTGTCAATATAATTTAATAATTCTTTACAAAAAAACTATCCCATAAAAGACTTATATATGGTTTTCTCATGGATCCCATTGTCAGAACCACACGGGAAGCATCAGCTTTCAAATAAAAAAAGAATCATCAAAATCGGTTCACCCAGTCGAAAGTTCTGAGGTAACAAACATAAAAAAAACACAGTCGAATTGAGAATCTCCTCCTTTTTTGAAGTGGGTTAAAAAGTGCATCATGTTATAAGAAACAGAAACAATGCATATATATAACGACATATTAACAATTATATGAAAACAGGTTTTGTTTCTTCTAAGGCACAATATTAACTGTTCTTCGTGTTTTTTTTTGTTTATGCTTTTTAGAGATTTTCAAAAGATTTTTGAACGAGAAAGAGTTAAGTGAACACATCTGTAAAATAAAAGTCGATTGTTCAGAATACAAAAACCAATGTTGCAATAATTTTCAGAGAACCTCGTCACACTTTGTCTAAACTTGGTAGGTAGGTACACAAGTCCAAAGAAAAAAAAATAGGCAGTCATGGGACTGCCGACAGAAGTGAAACCCTAAACGAAACGATGAACTTAAAACGTCACATTAACAGGTTGGTGACATTAATTCATAAGGAGCTGACAGAACTCAATGTTTAGATTAGCACCCTCTAGTGGATCTATGGAGTGGAGTTCAGTGGTTTTTTCCTATAACAAAAGTGCACAAACGTGCCTAAAGAAGTTTTCACTTCAAAAATTAATTTCGAATAAAATACATACACACACACACACATCTGTATATATATAATTAGGTTAAAAATAAAAAGTAGGTAATAAGTTAATAACATATGTAAATGTATACATAGGGTACACTGGAAGTTCTGCGCTCCTGGCCGCTCATAAATGTTTGAATTTCGAATGTTATATTTTTTTAATATAAGAAACTCGGCTTCGTCTTACGAATTTTCGATCAGGGTCATGTATCCTGACGCGAGTTTAACATTTTTTACCCATCCTAAAAAGTGCAAAACGCCACTACAGAATATTTCTCTTCAAAAATAAATTAGGCAGTGGACTAGAAACATGAGATTAAAACTATGATATAGAATAGAAATCTGTACCGTACCCCTGTAAATAAGAATCACTAGTTTTGGATTGCCACGTGAACATTACCTAAACTTAAAACATGAATAGCAGATAGCAGCTGATACACTATGTCAGTCAGAGATCGTCACTCAGAGATAACAAAGTGGATTTATTTGCCAAGTTATCACAGAAGTTATGAATGAACTGTTCCGATAACGGTAAGTATGTAGTTGTTGTTAATTTGTTTTGATACAGAGCTGACTCGTGTTTGTTTCAACAATATCTAATGCAAATAACATTATGAATATTTACGGTAAGCTTGGCTTGTTCCGGTGTGATTGCTACAATCAACTTCGAGGTCACAGTGCCTAGATAATCTTATGTTGGTCTAACGTGTGATGTATAAACTATTTATGGATTCCTGGTTTACAAAATCCCACTCGGCTAATTAGTGTCCTTAATTTCCTATTGCATTTGAGTGGGTTAGGTTAACTAGTCACTGATTTACCGTGTTTTTTTGTTGCATCATATAAATCTAGCAGTAACTGCGATTTTTCTCAAACTGGGCAAGCAACAATTTTTTTTTATTTTGTTGCTGGTTCTTTGGATGTGTCTCTTCATTATAGCAGCAACAAAAAGTCATTACCAGTTGAGGTTTGAGAAACGAAATTCAAGATAGCATATATTTTTTTCAATTTTTCATCAATATGCCCACCTTGTTTTTCATTTTCATTGCAACTTACTTGAAGCAACATATTAGCAACAAAATTTTCGCTTATTAGTTAGACTGATATTCACTGATTTACCGTTTTTTTTGCTAGCATCATTTGAAACTAGCAGTAATTGCGATTTTTCTCAAACGGCGCAAGCAACAATATCGCCATTTTAGATTACTAAAATGCAACAAAATTTGTAGCTAATTTGTTAAAATTAGCAACAAATCAGCTATAAATTTTGTTGCATTTTTCATTGAATTTTGCTGATTTACCACTGCCACCTTGATAGAGCTACCAAAATATACATCACGCAAGCGGCGGCAGGCAAAAGCTAGCTTAGTAATAACGCACAGGCGTAAATAAAATGCCAAAACTTAAGATAAGTGATCATAAAAGAAATCATCTAAGAAATATAAGAAACCACATAGATCATATAAGAAACCACATACTTGATCCCTGGATCAGCGATTAGTTTAATTTATTAGATATCAGTTTGATTTATATTTAATATCACTTAACTATTGACAGGTGGTGCACCAACATAAGCTTTAACGACATCTGTACTGTACGTGCTTTCAATCAGTATTGTGGCATTAAGGGTAAGTAAAACTGCTATAAATTAGGGACCTAAAGATATGAAGACTTTGAAATATAATTCGAACTTGATATGAGAACTGGAGTCTTAACCTAAGTTGCTGAGTGTCGTTTTATTACTTTTCTACTTTAGAGAAAGAATAAATAACTTTAATACAAAGTATAAGAAGGTGTGGAATGAACTGTCTGCGTCTATTTCTCCAATCAATTATAATCCTGGAGCGTTCAAGTGCAGAGTGAATAGATTTCTTTTAGATAGGCGTGTACCATCTTCGTCTTCATCAGCTGAGTTGGAAGACAAACGCCTATGCCATTTCTCAAAAAAAAAAGGCAGTCATGGGACTGCCAACCGAAGTGAAAACTTAAACGAAACGACGAACTTAAAACGCACATTAGCAGGTTGGTGACATTAATTAATAAGGAGCTGACAGAACTCAATGTTTAGATTAGCGCCCTCTAGTGGATCTATATATGTATTATTAGCGTGACCGTCATGAGTTCAGTGCTTTTTCCCAATAGCAAAGGTGCACTAACGTGCCTAAAGAAGTATTCACTTCAAAAAAATTATAAATCCGGTAATTTCTACTTACAAAGGTGCATCCAACAACACCATTCCAGTTACAATGTTTGGCTCCAAACGGCCAGGTGACCAAGGTTGTTTTCTTTTTTTGGTATTTTTAAAGTGGACCAATTCAAAAATTGAGGTTGAGACACGAAGGAAAGGATGGTGTAGTAAAAGCTTGCAAATGTTTTTTTATGGCACTGTCTGATTATCTAATTACATCTTTAAATTTAAACGTACGTTAAATTAAACCTACTGAACACGACATGTAAAATGGTGGTTGCAGATCGGTGTAGGAATGAATCACCCTTAACTATTACGAATTCCAACTTCGAATTTGCAATTCAATATGTAATGACGTTCTACTTTTCAAATTATATGTATCATTAATTTTTCAAATACCTAGTCCAACAAGTTTTCTTTAGTCTAAAGTTTTTAACTAGACATTATTTCACACAGTATCTAAAATGTTGCAACATGGAACGGAAAATTATTTCCTTAAAACTATTTCTTTAACGTCTTTCTCATCTACCTACCTCTACTTAAAAATAGTATCTTATTGATAAAAAAATATCTAGTGAATGGGCCGAGAGGGGAGCGTCCGCAATTATTCATAAAATTCAGCGGGGCCTGAATGAGAGCATCTGGAACGCCAGGTGTGTCGACAGCTTGCCACTCGACGTGACAGGCACACAAAGGGTGAACCACTTCTGCTAAAATGTCTAGGAGATTGTACAGATATCGATACTCGCCAATAGAACATTGTAAAAATTGTCCAGGAAATGATTTTTTGGTTTACCAGTGGGCCAAGAAGCACACGACAAGCCCATTAAGATTGGCCATAATGTTATTAACCTATCAAATTCGAACTTAGCGAACTTGTCAGGTTGGTTGTAAAACCAAAATTTATTCATTTAATTTTCTTATCATAACTAGCAATCTTCTTTCTGAGAGGACTTGTCATTGTCTTAATTTTATGACCTGTACTTCAATGTGCAGGGTAGTTATAAATTATATGTAGGTACACAGCTTTAATATAAGCCAAAATGTAAGAAAATCAATTAAAATGTTAACTACAGACTGGACAGAGGCAATAAACTTAAAACAAACGAGAATCACATTCAGAAATCAAGTTCATACTTTATACATAATGGAACCACTTCCTTCGCATAAGGTTGTTGGAGCCAGTCAATAAGTAGTTAACCACTCTCCCTGCTAGTATCTAGCACGGATCTCTATTTTTACATGCCGCAAACTTAAATTAATTAGTGCCCGTCATTTAATCTGAGGAGCAGTCTCGTAGGTGGGTGCGCGCGTTCCCACGGTGCGCCCGCGTCGCCGGAAACCGTCACCCCGCACCCCGCGCCCTCCACACCGCCCCCCTCGGTTCCCCGGCCCCCGGCCCATGACGCCCGCGCAATGCTGCTAAGCTCCGAATCGATCCATCGCTCACGCACTCACTTCCCATCAAAACTAAAAACCGCCTGATTCTCATTCAGCTGCGAAACCATGCCGAAGTCACGGATAGCGAAATATCTATTCATAAAGCGACACCCGGCAATCCCTTTTACAGCTCTATTGCGCTTCCTTCCGTTTTTGTACTGTACACAATCATCCCGGCTTATAACATATGTTAAACGTCTCACTCTATTATAGCTTCTAGCTGAAGGCTATACAAATTAAAGTCGCTTACAGCTAAAGTTTCAAAATCAACAGTTTGAATTAGAAACTTCGCACATAAACATGTACAAGCCGATTGTTGTTTATAATGAATAGTCAAAAAAAAGCCTATTGGGGTTACATAATGGGAATGGGTCTCAAAGGTCCGGAAGGAAGTAATGTATTCGAAAGTTATTAGTGTACCTAGTAGCAAAATGCTGCCCTTGCTTTTGAATACGAAAATACTTCCGCCGTATCATTGTGCCTTATTTTGGAATTAAATGTTTGCCCGCATACAATGATAGAATATTGGATATAAAAAAATGTGTTAACTTCGGCGGACAATGGATGGAAACGGATCCGAGGTCGTTAATGCCATTATCGTATTGTGATGATAAGTTTAAAGTATGGATTGTTCTTTCGAAATCAAAGAATAATTTTTGTTTCGCATAGAAACAAGGAAGTACGTTTACAAGACAAAACAAACTGGTTAACGGTACACAATGCTTGTTTGCTACACTTTAAATTTTATTTTGAGTCCATATCCATAGTCATTGTCTGTAGAGCGGCTCGTGGCTAAGTGATAACCGAGTAGGTTAACATATTACAAAGTTAAGTAATCCTAGCCAGGTCAGTCTAGGATGGGTGACCATTCTTAACACATTGAGACCGCTCTGCGCCTCGGAAAGCACGTTAAACCGTCGGTTCCAGGTGCCATACAAACATCTGTGGCATTCGTTACGGGTAGTATGAGCCCTAAAAAGTCCGATAACCTGGTCTAACTACAGAACTTCGATATCGTACTTGGGTTGTGGAGGTCTGATGGCAGTCGCTTTACGTAAAATATCAAAGTTCGGCCGTATCGTAGTTAGACTGAAAACCGACCCCAACTTATTTGGGAAAAGGCGCGGAGGATGATGATCCATAGTCATGTTCTATTTTTCTATCGATGATCCGTAATTGTTGACATAATACATATTTAGATAAGCAACAATACGAGAATTCATTTACTTCCGACGACGTTGTATGTATACGCTGACAAGAAAATTCTACGTCGACGTCAGCCTAAGTAAGCATATAATTTCGGATGACAGAGATCGACCAACTTTCAGCAGGGAAATCATTGAAGATTAAAATTAAGAAGTCTTCATACGGTTGAACGAGTTTGCTATGAGTTTTTTAGGGTGCACTATATCAACCCTGGTAAACGTTGTCTTGTCGCTGCATCACCAGAAGTTAAAATGCTAGAAAATGCAGACATCAACGCATTGTGCATCAATTTTGTGTGAAAGCAAATAAAATTAAAGAAACATACGAATAAATAGTCTAGCAAAAAAATTAAAAAAGAATATTTTTTGTGAGTTAACACTAGTTCGGGCAAAAGCTAGATCATCGCCCAGCGGACTAAATTCTAGTTTGCTTCCTTAGGAATATAAAGGAAACCTTATCGTTTGTGTTTCAGACTTTCAGAGTATACCATTGTATTGTCTCAGACAGTTTGATCAGTGTTTCCACATAACAAAAATATAAGGACTTAAATTCTAACTAATTCATTTTGAATCGAGATATGGAGAAGAGATGGCGGGATGAACTGGATGGCTTATTGGGAAGATTGGCGGCACAAAGCTATAAACCGTGGGGAGTGGAAGGAGGGTAGGCAGGCCTTTACCCTGCAGTGGGATGACCATGGCTAATAATAATAAAATATAGAAATCTGCATTGAGTTTTATGAACATTTCAAAATCAAAATTTAAATTGTAATCCACAAGACATGACAAGTGGACCAAAAGGATCCTCTCTGCGTTGCCTCTACATATACATAGACATTAAGTATCCGTTTGGCGGTGTACACTATTGTAATGTTAATTTCTTTTATTTAATTGAATTGATTAATACATTAGTATACCATACATTAGAGTTAATTAAATAAATTAAAAAAACTAAACGACTGTAAAGAGACGTCATTTCGTGCTCACGACTTATACTGTAATTAATTACCACTTAATTACAGCAACTTCTTACAAGAAAACTTCACGAGAATGTCTTGGTTTTACACTGTCAAAGTGGCAAAGGAGAACCCGGTCCTGCTCCACAACACCAGTGGTCTCTCTATATTTCCTTCCAAAGAAGCTCTGGCCTTCATACTTTAGACAATATATAATATCATATAAAAGTATAGGTACTGTAGGTGTTTCAGTTTTTTTTTTGGAAATATGTGTTTCGTTGAACCCGAAAGCCTAATAGTTAATGTTTTTCGGACAGAGATAATGTATGCACCTATGTTCAATTCTTTTTTACGGCTTAGGCATAGGGGCTCTACCCCTACGATTAAACCGTTTGAAGAATTTATACATATGAGGTGTCATTGAATTCATATCAGTTGTGTTAGTGACATAGGGTACATTATGTCGCTTTTTAGTACTCAATTAAATTTAACGAAGTCGGATTTTTTGTTTTTGTAGTAAAAACTTCTTTAGGCACGTTGTGCACTTTTGCTATGGGGAAAAAGTACTGAACTCGTGACCGTCACGCTAATACTAGAGGGCGCTAATCTAAACATTGAGTTCTGTCACTCCTTATTAATATTAATGTCACCAACCTGCTAGTGTGACGTTTCGTCGTTTCGTTTAAGTTTTCACTTCTGTCGGCAGTCCCATGACTGCCTATTTTATTAATTTCTTTCTTCCCTAAAGAAGATGAACGGTTTGAGGGAAGACTGAAGGTAGTAAATCGTCATCGTCATTTCAGCCATAGGACGTCCACAACTAGACATAAGCTTCCCTCAATGACTTCCAAGGAGACCGGTTGGAGGCGGCCTGCATCCACCGTCGACCCGCGATCTTTATAAGGTCATCCGCCCATCTTGTTGGTGCACGTCTTACGCTGCGCTTTCCGGTCCGGTCTCCAAACGTGATAAATAGTCAAATTTTATTTAAGTGTTATTGTAATTACTGGCCATTGATAAACGTTGACCTGAGATTTGATTATCCTTTCTTTTCTTCTAATTCATTTTTAACCCACGAAAAAAAAGGGGGTTCTCAATTCGACCGTATATATATATATATTTTTTTTATGTTTGTTCAGCCCTCTCTCCGTTGTTTATGAACCGATTTTGATTATTCTTTTTTTGTTAGATAGGAAGTCAGGATCTGATGATGGGATCCTAATAAAATTGAGAGAAACCCTCGAAAATTGTAGGAACGAATAGTGTTTCTGTTTATTTTTCATACTTTATCAGGTATTTGCGTTCAGAAATCATCAGTTGATGATGAAAAAAAATCATCAAATAAAAATCTTTTTAACAAAAAATTAAACCGACGAAAAGAACTAAAAGCAAAAAATAAATAACTATAAAATTTTTATAATCTTATTTTGAGTCGGCGCCAAACAACTAACTGTACGTAGGTATAATTAATCATTTTATTATTTTTATATGTTTACAATAAATAAGACTGTAAATATTTAACTAAAATTTTTATTTTTTATTTTTAACGGGACAAACGAGCAGACGGGTCACCTAATGGCAAATGACCACCACCGCTCACGGGCACCCGCAATCCAAGAGTCACAAGTGCGGTGCCGGCGTTTAAGGTACGAGTAGTGGAAAGGTGGAAGAGGGAAGGAGAAGAGGGAAGGGTTAGGGCCTCCGGTAACCTCACTCACTCGGCGAAAAGCAAAGCTATCATTGCTTCACTGCCGGGTTCTGTGAGGCCGTGGTATCACTCCGGTCGAGCCGGCCCATACGTGCCGAAGCATGGCTCTCCCGGCTTTCTCAAGTACAAGTAATACTTTATTTAGGTAACCATAGCAAAAAAGTTGTCTAACACATAAAAAATCTAAAATGTTTTTAAAACTAAACGTGTTGCAACAAAAATAAGCAATCTGTCTCATTTCATTTCTCTCAAGGACTAAGCCGTAAGGCTTGTGGGTACATATTATGTGTAAATAAAGGGCTTGAGGCCGCCCGCTCGACCTTAAAGGTTGTGACGCGGGCATCGAACCTCGTAACTCGTTATATAACGCAAAACGCAAACTGACGCGTTTGCGTCCAGACAACTTTGTTGCAATATGTATGACACGCTCATATATATAGATTAAATTTAACTAAGATAAACTGGCTCACATGAGTGTTTAATTTTGACAGTGAATCTTTCAAATGTAATTTGTTTTTAAATATCCAGGCTTAAAAACCACTTCTTTCCCTTAGAAGAGATTTTGTCTCCCTATACGAGTTGTTTCTAAGGAATTATGTTATCTCCGATGACGCTCATCACATGGTACTCACCATCGGAATACAACATTAAAACCTCAGTTCAATTTCGCTGTGTCTCTGGCCTCTCTTCTCTAAGAAGTTACCTTGAAAATACACCTGAGATTTTCCTCGACAGTCTTTGCCGTGCAAGTGCCATCGTCTTCTAGCAATGGTCCGAAGATATTTTTGACAACTCCGACTTAAGGTCGTGTATTTGCGTCAGCGTTCAGTTTTCATGGGTAGGTCCCAACAGGTCGAATTATGGTTTTATACTAAACTATCTGACCCGTGCAACTTCATCCGCGTTTGTAAATTTTCCCCGTTTTTGCAACATTTTTCATTGATGCTCTGCTCCTATTAGTTGTAGAGTGATGTTATATAGCTAATAGCCTTCCTTTATAAATGGGCTATCCCACACTAAAATAATTTTTCAATTCAAACCAGTAGTTCCTGAGGTTAGCGCGTTCAAGCAAACAAACTCTTCAGTTTTATAATATTAGTATAGATATCGTGAGTTATCTTGGACAGGGGAGTTGCTTAACATTGGGCTGTAAAACAACCTATTTCCGGGATTATACTATACGACGACTTTAATCTACTGAGGGATGATTTAAATTTAGGGAGTTTAGATTTGACCCTAATTATCAGAATCCCTATTATTTATGACATTTCAATACTTTATATAATTTATATTACATGTATTTGCAATCCAAACTGAGCCCATTCTATCCATAGGGTCACTCCTTGGTTAATAATTTTTGCTTGGCCTACCTAGTTATCAGAAAGTCACCCGCATTATATTGTAGTCGATAAGCCCACTTAGCTTGAGTTTAGTGTGACGGTTTCCATCACTAGGTTAAAGACGAATATCAATAGTGCGTCTCTCTGCTTTACTCCAGTGTCAATGGCGAACGGCTCCAATTGTTAATTTTGAATATGAGATTTGCATTGTTCTTGCGTCTGTTCTTATCTTGTCTCACATCTACGAGCCGAGCAATCTTGATTGGTACCCTTAGTATCTACATGCTGCAAAAGAAAAATTTTCGTTTTACACTACTAAAAGCCTGCTTGTAGTCGACTAATAGATGGTGCATTGATGGGATATTCACAGGATCTTTGTAGAGTTAGTTGCATGAGGAGGATTTGGTCTGTGGTAAAGCGGCTTGGTATGAAGCCGCACTGATGTACGCTTAAGATTTCCTGAGAAAACATTGTATACAACACAGGTGATAAAATGGTGATACCTCTGTGATGGAGCAGACTGACCAGACTATT
Source organism: Euplagia quadripunctaria (assembly GCA_963859945.1). Taxonomy (NCBI): domain Eukaryota; kingdom Metazoa; phylum Arthropoda; class Insecta; order Lepidoptera; family Erebidae; genus Euplagia; species Euplagia quadripunctaria. The sequence continues at coordinate 17,985,119 of OY982565.1, forward strand.
ATTATAACGTTAACGTTGTTACAACAATACTTGAAAGATTACGATTAAGATTTACTGCTTCAATTCTTAGCCCTTAGCTCCAAATACATTAAGAATATAAATTAATACAGTCAAACATGCACTGAATTATGTACAGTATTTACAATACTTCCTGAAGTTAAATAACTTTAACATGTTATAGCAGCATATAATAACCATGTTTTATATACCATATACATAGTCATGACCATACGTAAAAAATAAAATTATAGTTTCCGTCTTAGAATTTACTTCTCAAAGCCATCGCAGCATAGCCAGCCAGACACGTCCAATTACAGTATGTGTAAATACAAAACGAAAAAGACTGCTAGTATACGTTAAAAGCAAACATTTGAAAGAGTGACCAGGGCTTGCGCGGGAGTGGATCCTGTGTTGTAGGCAGCGCGCGCGTGCCTGCAAACAAAGCGGCCGAGTCCTCCCCGCGCGCCGCTCACCCCGACTACATCCCCGCCGTCACAAATAATAAGCAAATACACTTTGTTCCCTCACACACTGCATTTTTTATTTTAAAAGTTGCTTAAATGTAACATAAATATAAAGGCTTTTGTTGTTATTTGACGTCAGCTCTACAGAATACTCTAAGTACATGTATGCTGAAAGTTTATTGGCAAAGTTAATGTGTGGTAGTCCATAATCTAATTGAATCACCATGATGAAGACCAAAATGTTTGGATTAATATAGGCATGAGCGTACCCAGCTTTTAGCCCAGAAGGGGGGCAAAATTTGGTATTGTAGGTCCAGGGAGGCAAATTCAATAATTTGACTCAAAATTACCTCAGTAGGTACTAGGTAAGCTTGGTACGTAAAATTGTCAAAATTTAAGTCATTAGTGATCACTGATTTCAGCCAACGTACATACATATATTATGTCTAGGGTCTATTACAGGTAACTTTAATTTCATAAAACTTAGATATGGACCAGTGGCGTAATTATATCATCTGAGGCCCGTGGCTGATTCATCGGATGGTGCCCGTAGGGTGCCTACACACATATCGATCGATGATAGAATGGATCAGTTTTCGGCGATCGTCAGTGGTTACTACATCAATCTGGGGCCCCCCTCGGGCCTGAAGCCCGTGGCATTTTGCCCGCTCTGCCACCCCATTTTTACGCCACTGATATCGACTCAAATCATGTTAGCATAGTCAGCATGGTAGCAAAGCCTAAATCTATAAATAAAACTCTTCTGATTATTTGTATCTGATAGCCAAACTTAAGCCTTTGTGGCACTACGCATCATTTTCATTTTTATTATTAAAAACAAATATTTTCAATGAATGACTGCTCAAAAAAAAAAGAAATAAAATATGTAGGTACATCTGATAACGAATTCAAACATGGCCATAAGTGGCACCTAACTATGATTTAGTGAGAACAAAAAGTGAATCAGGTGCCTGTGTTAAAGTTCATGAATTAAATCTTCATTGTTTTTTTATGTTTCGAAGGTGATGTGGTGGCTACTAAAATTGGTTGGGTGTTGTCGAAGTTTGGGGAAGGAATGTTACGGCAGGTGTGCGAGTCGTGGAGTAGTAAGAATTGTAAGGACATACTTCCAACTAACAAATTTTGCGTGACTCAAAACTCCTTTTGGTGAGTGCACACGTTATTTATTTAAAAAAAAAATTTAAACATGTTTTAATATGTAAATAGTAGATACCTACTACTGTTCTCCTGGAGACAGTATGTGATATCATTTGCAACGCTTTTATTATTTTAAAATTTCATTTGCAAAAAAGTCAAATTGCTACCTAATATTTGTGATTAACAATATCTTAATTTGAGAAGGGCATCACTAACACTAAATTTTTAATCATTAATTTGCATTAGAATAATAATTATTTATAGGGTGACAACTTAAGAATAAAGATAACTTAAAAAAATACCAACCACAGTGCGTATCTTATTGCAAGCCGTCAGTTCAAGAGGTTTGATATGATTAGATGTTCATGTCAACCGACATTCGACATAACATTGAAGATAAGAATTTATTTATAGAATTAGATGTATTTTTCTTACACTAAATTTAGAGGAGCTGATCGAGAGTCATAACTCTATTTTTTTCTTTCATAGACTGTAATGCGCTAGTAAAATTTTTATGGTGCCCTATTAACACTTGCGGTAGATAGGACGTTGAAAATATCGAAACAACATTGTAAACACTTATATGAGATGACTTACCTACTCCCGTGTTTTTACACATATGACTATTTTTTAATGTACTACTGTATTATACTGATTGTATATAGTTGTAATTTTAAATGTGGAATTTTTATAAAATATCAATTTGTAGTCAAAAACATAAATTTATTTTTGATTTTTTTTTTTGACAGACAACTCCTGCATTAGGAATTACTCCTGTGTCGCGGGGGACTTTACAAATATAGAAACGACTGACACAAAGAACACCCAGACTCAGGAGGGAATCGAACCCACTACCTATAAGCATAGTGGTCAGGGTCACTAACCATTAGACCAACAGGCCAGTTATACAAAAATATGCACAGCAATTATACAAAATCATATAACAAATCAATAGAACCATTTAATTTTGAATAATTTGAAATATTAAGCTCCTTCAAATATCCTTGAATATAGTGCTTGTATGATAATTGATAAATCTAATCGATATATCAAATATTGTATCTCGCGTTGTACCGAAGTTCACCATTGCAAATAATCATCAGTAATTTATGTGTACGGGAAAAAACATTCGCGCCTGAAAGAATTGTTCCAAACGATGTGCATTGTACTATACACGTATAACGCTATCACTGTCATATCTACATTATTCTTTCAGACCAAAATTCGGGCACCACATGTCATTTCCTTTACGACCCCATGCGGGGTGGGTATGTATGCAGTGATTTCAATAAAAACTATATTTACTTACTATGAAGGGTTATATTGCAAAATAGGTAGGTAGTAAATAAAACTAACACAAAGCGTACGTGTAAAGCCTAGAAAGACAAGTTGAGATACTCTGGATTTAAATAACAAATGTTTCATTTGTAACATTTGAAAATAATTGCTTAGGATGTCCGTCGATTTTAGATTTAAATTGTGTATGTAATACAGAATGGCGCAAAAGTAATGTCATATTGTGAATTGGCCACCATTTTGTTAGAAATGAAAAAAGACGAGCTCTGGATGATGTGTAATTGATGACATTAAGCTAAGAAAACACCTCTTTCTCTCTCGAAGAAATCTCCCGCCAAATTTCCAAAACGGGAGATCACTCGGCCCAGGAAGGAGGAAATTCATAGCTCGAAATTTCCATGATTGCCCGAGCTGTGTTTGGTTGCTCCGTCCTGCTGGAATCAACAGTGCTCGAGACCCATTTCAGCGACTTGCGAAAATAAAACTCGTTTAACATCTGCCTCTAACGCTCACCAGTTACGGTTACTGTGTGGTTCCGTCGGTATTCTCAAAAGATGAGAGCCCATCACGTTTTTCACTGCAAATGCCGTACCAAACAGTTACTTTGATGGGATGCATTGGCTCTTCTTGTATCTCTTTACGGTGCTCCAGAAACGCAAATTTTATTTGTAACATAACCACTTTAATGGAAATAGGCTTCGTCGCTCATTATGATTTCGGATACTAAATCATCCTCTTCTTGCTCCAAGTTTAACAGAGCATTGGAGTAAGTTAACATCTTTTGACAGTCAGCAGCAATTCGTGAACGGTTTCAAGTCTTTCAATAAAATTAGTGGCAACGAACGTCTGCTGATGGTTAATTGTGTGCAGCGCCGTCTCATCGATGTTTGTGGATTCTCTCTGACGTCCTCGGCTGCAGCAGCGATGTTCTCGGTAGAACGAGCAAAACGGGGCCGGCCACTTCTTGCGACATCTTTAGTTGACCCAAACGCTTAATTGTTCGTACACATGGTGCACGACAACGAAATTCACACTGCTTTAAAACAACAGACAGAAAGTTGGTCAAATAAACAGTAACAATAATTCCACGTTCTTCAGGTGTGTATCGCTCCATTGCTTGTTGTCAACTACTCGTAATTCTCTGTCTACAACATAGATCTGATATCAAACTACAATGAAATTACTTTTGCGCCATTCTGTACATATATGAATTGTTAAAGACCACCGACAAGAGATTTTAATCTCTTCAGTCAAACGATTTTAATTTTTTTTGTTTAGTAGCCATTAACGAGCTTCAGTGTTTTAAAAAAAACGGAATCAGATTTTTCTCTTCCCTTAAAGGAGCTTTATTGTTATAATAATAATTTGACACTTCTCACACACGGCCGTCTGATCTCAAAGTAGGCAGAGCCTGTACCATGGTACCCTACTGCTGATAAAGATACTTATATATTACTAAACGTATACATATTAAAGATAAGTTAGAGCCAGCCACAGAAAAAATGATCGTGCTCATCACACAATTTGTCGTGGGTGGGAATCGAATCTTCGACCTCTGGCTCAGCAGTCAGGATCACAAACAACAATAATTTAATGAATAACGGTCGAATTTCAACCTGTAACAGACCTATAGTTATTAATATTTAAAATTACTTGTAACAAAGTAATTTTCAATCGAAGATATAGAAGATACAACATGTAACATGTAACATATGACGACTATCTGTCCTTTAGTAGTTAGTAAGTGAAACCCAGGTGTTTCGGAAAGCCGAATTACCCTAATAATAGTAGTTCATAGGGCAAAAACTGGAATCTAGAAACATGGAAATACCTCATCAATTCAGAAGACCATGATTAAACAGGACTACTGCTGCAGACTCGGTCATAAATCACCGGCGCATATGCGGATGTTGTGTTGCGGATATGCGGCGATACGAAAGAGATTGCGCCAGGCAATCTCGTTATCGATAAATGAGAAGTTAAAGACGCAGTGACGATGAATCTGTCGTAGAATTCCTTTTATATTTAATGTGGTTTATTTTTATTATGATTTATTTTAAAACAATGTTTTTTTTTTATTTTCATTCTTTATTTCCATTTACTGTTATAGCAAAATTTAACATCACCTATATTGATAGCATTTATTAACTATGTATTTGTATATATAGTAATTCTCATCCCGCCGCTAACACTGAAAAGCCATAACCTACTCATAAGTGGTAAAGAGAGCGCAATATTGTTATCCCGCTTAGATGATTTATGACCGAGTTTGCAGCGTATAATTTTAGTATAGGTAACCACAGAATACATAATAGTACAGGTACTATAACATAATATTTTTGTTAATGCGTAGAGTCGCGCGGGCTCAATCGGGAAAGAGAAAGATTTCATCACGCGGGTGACTGTTAATATTGCGAGTGTTTATTGGCATTCATAGCTAGACTTGTACTTGTTTGCCACTTCAGTTACATAAAAAAGTAGCGACCATGGGAACGTTTTATTTTTAGAGCAATTTAAAATATCCAATAGGTATTTTACTTAAATTTGACCATAACAACAACAACCGCATTCGAATCCAATCAGAGGAATACAGATACTCATCAAGACATCCTTTTATAACGTAAGGATAATGAGTATATCGTAGGTAAAGCCACGGATGGCAGTGATGGTAGATCCTAAAATGATGATAAAGTGACGATCGTCTGCGACTGCGCAGCCGTGCAGTCTCATATGGACATCACTCGTGACGAGAATACGATGATCATGTGTGTGGAATAGACAAAAACCATTCCAAAGGTAACCTTGACAAACTACTAGATTTATATCATGCAGTCAATCGTATTTTGTGAATACAAAAAAATGCGTCACATTTGGCCGTTTCCTTATTGTATCACTTGGTTTTTAGTAATTCTGGTAAAAGGAAGTACCTACTAATGCTATACTAAGATAATAAAATGGAAGAGTTAACTTTTTTGGGTTCTGTTCCTCAAAAGAAAAAAGGAACCGTTATAGGCTCACTTTGGTGTCCGTCCGTCTGTCTATCTGTCTGTCAAGACCATTTTCTCAGGAACCCGTAGACACATCAAGTTGAAATTAATGCCAAATACATAAATCTGCGAGCTCCTAAAGCTGTAAAAAAATTAAGCTTCTAAGTCAACGCAGTCATAAGATAGGGCATAACATTTTTAACAGGTAAATCAAAACCTATAGGGTACTTCCCATTGACCTAGAATCGTGAAATTTGGTAAGAAGCAAGGCAAAATGCTGATGATGATGATGATAGCACAAGTAAAGGAAAAAATCAGAAAGTCGTTGATTTGTTGTTTTATCCCTTAAAAAAATAGTTTTTGTGATTACAAACTTATATTTTGTGGTTGGATTGTTGACTTTGTACATCGCAACCGCAAAGTTAAGTTTGTCTTTTGAAAAAGAAAGGCAAAAGTCTGCGAGAATTGATTCCAGAGATGGATGTACTATCTACACACAAGTTTGTTTGCTTACGGAAACCTCGGTGCGCGAGTCAGACTCGCACTTGTCTGGTTTTTTTAACACGCCTTTATTCGTTCCCTTTGTAACTATGAAAACAAATTTTGGGAGTAAATTTTACTTCTAATTTTCGTATCGAAATGAAACTTTATATGTATATGTCGGATGAAAATACTATAATTTGGTATCTATGAGAGTCTGAAGCCAGGAAGTGGATAGTAGAACTCTTCATTGGCTACTAGTAAACCCCTCAAATTTCGGCTCATATTATTCGTTTTTACGAGTCCAACAGATTGGACTTAATATCGTTAGTCTGAGCTGAATAGTGGACCTCTTTTTTAATTTGGTTCACCACTAAATCGTGTTTTTTCTAAACTGTTTTTGCATTTGAAAGCCCAAGTTTTGAGGAAGTTTATTTAAGGCCAGGATGTTTAAGGTGCGGGTGAAACCGCGGGGCGCTGCTAGTAAATGATAAAGTAGCTTATACTTTATCATTTACTAGCAGCGCCCCGCGGTTTCACCCGCGTAAGTCTCGATCCCGTTGGAATATCGAGATAAAAAGTAGCCTATATGTTAATCTAGACCAGGTTGTCGGACTTTTTAACATAACTACCCGTAACGAATGCCACAGATGTTCGTAGGGCTACCGGGACCGACGGCTTAACGTGCTCTCCGAGGCACGGAGGGGTCTTGATATGTTAAGCGTGGTCACCCATCCTAAGACTGACCTGGCTAGTATTACTTAATCTTGTAATGTGCTAACCTACTCGGTTACCACTTAGCCACAAGCCCCTCTTTCATAAGACATAACACATGCCAATAAATAATTATTGGCATTAATTCGGTGCAATACAACGTGCACTTTAGTAAATGAATACAGAACTAAAGATGTGATAAAATTTATTCCATATCTAGATGTCATTTTGCCTAACTGTTAGTCCATTCACCTCGCACACGCAACGACGTCGGGTGGTATTGTCGTTCACCCCCACATACAGGAATTTTGAAGAACTCTTTATGTCAGTCAATGCCTCTATGATAGTTCTCCAGTTATCTACATACCAAGTTTCATCGCAATCGGTTCAGTAGTTTTGGCGTGAAAGAGTAACAAACATCCATACATCCTCACAAACTTACTTACTTTATAATATTAGTAGGATTTACGACCCTTAGAAGTGGAGTATTGGCCGTAAACGACTGTCAAACTACGGGAAACGGGAAGTATTACCTATAACTCGTTTTATTTCCTGTACGTTTAATCTATTTTTTAAATTCACAATAAGCAATTGACGGTAAGCTTTATAGTAATTTATTATGAAATTTAAACGTTGAATGACTGGCGTATCATATTCTGTTTTTCCAGTTCTCAGAAGTTTTCGTTTGATACGATGCCGAACATTGAGTTTGACAATCACACCGCTCACCATGGCGAGAGATTTCACCGTCACATGTAAATCGGAAAAATCGCATACTGTGTAGTTCGAAATTAACTTCCTTCTGCGAACATGTGGCCGTCTAAGCCTCTACCATGGTGTTCTCAAATGACTGCAGTTTGAGGTTCTTCAAAATGGCATTAAAAATAGTACTTACATAGTCTGTACCCGCTTTCAACCAGATCGGTCCTATTTTTGTACGTCATCTAATGCCCGGTTCCTATAATCAAGAAACGATTCGTTTTGCTTACGGACGGTAAATTATTAGGTAAAAAATTCTATTGAATCAATTGAAATTTTATTTATAGTACTTTGCAAGAAACTGACGAAACACGAAGTTAGAGCTTCTTTAAAATATAATAAAAAGGAATTAACAGGATCGGCAACGCGAGCGTGACATTTCTGGTGTAGCAAATGTCTATTGGCCATAATTAACGCTTACAATTACGTGGATATTGTTACTTACTTGTTTGCCACTTATGGTATAAAAAAACGGTGTCTCACATTTTACATTTCACTTGCATATTGTTAAGAAGAAGCCAACGAAATATGTGTAAGTGAGCTCCACTAATCATTTCAATTTTTACAAAGAAAATTTTCTACGTTCGAGTTTGACATCCGCATAAAACATCTAATTCAATTGATGTGAAAGCTAAAGAGCTTTGTGACTTGTATTTTTTTTCTCGGAAATTGCTTTTTCTAATGTAGGTGCACATTTTAGACAATACATTTTGAATTTTTATGTTAATTTCAATGATTTTATTTTTTTATGCAGGCATTTTCAGAAACATCTGGACATTCCATCAACGTCCTTGGTATTAAATACCTACAGTTTCATTCATGTCAGCCCTCTCTCAAACGAAATATTAGCTTTATTGGTAAATTTTCAGTTTCAAAATAAGATTTCTGTATTAAAAATCATGAATATTCAAAAAAAAAAATAAGCGCTTCACGGGGCACACGCATACGCACCTAAAATATGACCACATCTTTCTGTAACATTCTGTATATATACAAGTCACAACGCAGTTTTTACTCAGTACTTGAATAAAGAACAAGTAAAACATACTTATTGTTACCGTGTTTGGTTCCAGTATTCGATTGCCGGGTCAGGAAATTATTATTGGTTTTTTTCGGAAAGGAAATTTTTAGTGGCAGTGTGGAGTTAAGAAACGTGTATCTTTTTAACCTTGCTTAATACTTCTAGAATAGACAGAGGTAGCTACTAGTACTAGTACTTCCTATCGCGGGAGAGCAATGCTTCGGCACGCATGGGCTGGCTCGACCGGAGTGATACCACGGCCTCATTGAAAACGGGCAGTCAAGCAATGTTTACTTTGCTTTTCGCCGAGTGAGTGAGGTTACCGGAGCCCTAACCCTTCGCTCCCCTCCCCCCTCTCCCCCTCTTCCACCCTTCCCCTACTCCCACCTTAAAGGCCGGTAACGCACTGGTGACTTGAGTTACTGAGTTGCAGGTGCCCATGGGCGGCGGTAGTCATTTACCAGCAGGTGACCCATCTGATCGTTTGCCCCCAATACCATAAAAAAAAATGTTTCACAGAGTTGGCTAATACCGATTGAAAAAGAGCGCTCGGTTCTTTTTTGTAAGCTCTACCATTGTGAGCCATAATGTCAGCACCAAATAATGTAGAACACTTAACCACATCTTAAGTATTACTATGATGCCATCATGAGCGTTTTTATTCTAATTTGAGCGGTATTCATCATACTTCTGCTCTGGACGGACCCTTTTTAGCGACCCTGTTCAAAGTCATAAATCCTATATTTTTGGGCAGAGCAAGTGAGGAACTAGACTCTGAAAGTGGTAACAAGCCCGCAACTATCCCTAAGCATTACATAATGGTTTTAAGTACTTACTTCTAAGAGTTCTTACGTCACACCAAGAGCATTAGTATATAACGGCCTCTACATTATTTGTATAGTGCATGTGCCAGAAAGAGAAGATGAAATGAAACATTTCAACGCTTTTATGTTACCACCCTACAGACAGTGATGAAACAAACGTCGAAGTGGAACGCACATGCGGCAAACAGGACACAGCGCATACGCAAACATTAGCATGCAGCAACACGCACGCGCAGGAAGCCGCGCGCGGGAACCACCGCGCACTTATATCCAAGATGGTGGCGCACTTACGATGAATCGATAATTAATCGATAACCGACTTCATATTTCATATCCAACGCGCCTTATTAACGAAGTGTGATGTAACCTGGACTTGGAATCCATAATAGGAAGACATGCCACAATAGAATCAGAATGCGTACCATGCAAGATCCTTGAGCACACCAAATGGATCCCACGAAATTGATCAGTGGAATTATTAAACTGTTTTTGTTTTATGGGAGGTCGTACGAAGTACATGTGTACGTTTTTATTGTTTTGTTGTCTTATTTACCAGGTATTCGGCAACAACTACTCCTAGTTACTGCATCCACTATGTTACTTATTAGCAGTTGCCCGCGACTTCGTTCGCATGGAAATCCAAATGTTCTTCGCAGTTTTCTTAATTTTTCGTTCCGTAAGAACTTTCTACAAAGTATTAGAAAACATAAAAAAATGAATGACAACGGTTAAGTCGTTCTCAAGTTTTGGCGTGACCAAGGAAAATAGGGATTCAGTTTTATATATACCTATACATATCTATCACATTCTCTGGTAAACTCTGTGAAATCGATTGCCAATTACTTGATATGTATACACGTTATCCTGGAGTGCGAGGGAGTGAACACACAACGGGTAAGTATCCTCGCGAGTGCGAGGTCGCTCCTAGAAGCCTGTGAACACCCCAGAAGCACAAAATGCTTCTGGAAGGAGCTAGGCTGGCTCAACTAGTCAGCTTATCCGAACTCATAATGGACCGCCTATGAATCTAAATGCGGAAACCGAGCCCCATTCCAATATCAATACCAATTGCTTGACATGTTTCATATAGTAGAAATTATCAATATATGAGAAAGGCCTATATCTTTTTTTAAATAAACTAAAAGTAATATCCTATAAAAAATGAAAATCGAATAAATATTTACCCTGGAGCCGCGCCCACACCCTATGTTGCGGTAGAAATTATTTATTACCTTTTTTTTCTATAAAAGAAGGTACGTTAGGTTTCTACAAAGAAATAGTTGATTATTTACTCAAATTATAACGTTACCTATAAATAATACGCCTTATCAGAGAGAGAGAAGTTATAACTAGTTGTCTTCGCGTCCGTCATTTCTAATTGATACTGGCTCACACTGATCCGCTCCTCATATCATATCATTATATTGATACGTGAAGAGAATTCTTTGTACCCCTTTTTAAGAAAATTTCGAGAACATGGTAACGTGAATTTTGGAATATTTACAGTTTAAACAATATGTCTTACAACTTTAAAAATTACGTGAAAACGGCTTAATGAAATTACACGCGTCCAGTATATGCGATCACCTGTCATGGTAAGTAAGTCTGAACAATGACAGCTCAAGTTATACTGGACTTTGAAAAAACTATGGTCGAAATTCGACCACCAGGCGATCTCTAGTCCTACTAATATTACAAACGTGAAAGTTTGTTGTTCTTTCACGCAAAAACTATTGAACTGGTTGCAATGAAACTTAGTATGTTATATGTATGTATAAAACAAAATTTTACGTGGGAAAGCCATGCTTCGGCACGTATGGGCCGGCTCGACTCCGCTCGATACCACGGCCTCACAGAAAACCGGCCGTGAAACAATGCTTGCATTGCTTTTCGCCGCGTGCGTGAGTTTACCGGAGGCCCTAACCCTGCCCTCTCCCCTATTATAGCTAGACACCTGAATTAACACATAGGCACTTTTTATCCTGATATTCCCAAGGCATCGGGACTTACGCGGGTGTAACCGCGGGGCTCAGCTAGTATCCTATAATCTAGTATCTATGATAATAGTTGTTGGAGTAACGTAAAAAATGAGCCACTGTATATTGTTTTTTTTTCTTGTTTCAGTATAATTATTTAAAATGCTATATTCCATAGAAGATCGGTCAGCAAAAAAAAATATTGGCTGAAAACGTAGAAGAGCCTGAATCAAAAGTGATCCAGCGCTTTTACGTAGTACACAAGGAGAAACATAGGTTAGCTCCAAAATACCAAATTATAGCATTGTCACCCAAAGTACATATATATGTAGTTTGGGTGACAATACTATAATTTACATAGGTACAAAGTTTCACTTCGATAAGACAATTATTAGCAGTACCTAGTTTAAAATTTACTTCGAAGATTTGTTTGCACAGTTAGTTAGTTAGTAAGTTAGTTACAAGTGAAGCCAATAATAGCATGTTATAAAGAGCTTGTCAATTGAAAACGTTGTTTTTAAATACTTTGAAATTTGGTGCCAATTTTAGAACTTATTCTATTGTTGATTGTTGTTGTGATTGTATGTTGACTGCTGGTTTTTAATTATCGAATTTCGACCATAATTTATAAAATTTTAAGACTATTTATAACATAATTCGAGCTATTGATTTATGTCACAAACAGGATATATGACTGGTCTGTTAGTCGAATGGTTAGTGATCCTAACTGCCAAGACAGAGGTCGTGGGTTCGATTCCCACCCAGGACAAATAATTGTGGGATGAGCATGATCATTTGTTCTGTGTCTGGGTGTAATTTATCTATATTATAATATTATATAAGTATGTTTATCAGCAGTCTGGTTACCATAGTACAGGCTCTGCGTGCAGCGTGTGGCCTCGTAGCTCCCAAACGGATGAACTGATTTGAGTGCGGTTTTTTTTGTTTAAAGGTGACTTGATCGAGAGTGTTCTTAGACATAAATTAAGAAAATCTGTTCAGCCGTTCGAAGATCATCAGCTCTTTTGCAATCGTTGAAGGAATTTTCGAGTCAGGAGTACTTATTTTAAAATGTATGATTATTGGTTCATGGGAAACGAAAATAATATTATTACGTGGTGATAATGGTGTTTCTATAGCTGCAACCTAATGACTTATGCCCGGTACCTATAATCAAGAAACGATTCGTTTTGATTACGGACGGTAAAATTTTCGTTGAAAATGCAACAACAACTTTTACCGTCCGTAAGCAAAACGAATCGTTTCTTGATTATAGGAACCGGGTATTAATCGTTGATGTTCATGTTTATCATTCAGTTCCGATCTTGAAGTTTACTGTTTTTATAGTTTAAAACAACTAGACAAATTTTTGTTTAATGAGTGTTGGTAACTGTATCCCTGACAATCGTAAAGCCCTATTATACATAACCACGACATCTCAACCAGTGTTGTCAGATCTACTAACTTTTTGTAGATCCACTTATTTTGTCTCCAGTCTTCTTCTAACTACCGCTACCTATTAAAAAATTTTATCTGTCACTTTAAGATAAATTATAGTGACAGGACTAGAAATAACGACATGTCATAATAGTGCACCATTTAAATATTTGGCCGCAAGGTTTGTAATATTCGTAGCTACTTGAATTAAAATGTGCTGAATAAGATCGAGCATGGTATTTGAGCAAAAGAAAGTGTCAGTGATGCTTGCATCTTTGATTGAAGTTTTTTTTACAGCTACACTGAAAATACATTTCTTTATACAACTAAGTAAACACGGTCCGTCTCATGGTGAGCGGTTAGTGAAAATTACAATATCGCAATACCAATTTTTCTGTAGAGTGGCGATAATCTCCTAATCGGGTAAATACAGTTCGAAGTGAATTCGACTGCATGCATCCAAGTTTATAGAGCATAGAAAACTACCAATAATCTTTTCACATTCTACCGATTTCTACCAACTTTTGAAACTGTGCCTACCAAATCCTAATTTTGGGATGGTAACACTGATCTCTACCGAAATAGAATCATCGGTAAAAGAAAGTATCGCTCGGATTGGATACTGTCATAGATGAGCGCACATAGTTTTTTACAGCTACCCTCGGTAATGGTCCAGTGCGCGCGCTCCCGGAGGTGTCACGACCACCGCAACTGAACTGTCATCTTGACAACATAGACACTGTATGTATTTTTATTAGGACATCAAAGGATAGCTATTTTTGTTTTTGTGTGTTACAAAAGAGTTATTGGTTAGCTAAATATTAATTTAACAAGCCGCTATGCTTGTGTTACGACATTAATTGAATAAATTAGTTCACTCAAAGCCAAATTAATAATATTTTATATCCATAATCTTTAAATTAAAGTTATTTTATTTATTATTAAATTCAAGAAGCAATGATGGATATTAATGAAACTCGTTACCTGTTACGTTATCCTAGAGAAATTCATTGCATCTTGTATTCCGAATGTCAATAAAACATTTGATAATGTTTTATTGACATTCGGAATACAAAACAAAACATGACATCTACAACGAGCACGGTATCATTGGTTTAAAATAAAAAAATCTGGTGTACCGTGTACGTACGTCCACTGGCCTAAACTCGACCATAATCATTATTGTAAATTCGAGAAAAATAATGAATTTGCATGTTTCCGACATTGTTTGTCCCCTCTTATATATTCGTGCATTGTACATCTAAGACCATAAACTTTTATTACACTTAAGCTCGTCATGGCTATTAAGTAATAAAAAAAGGAATTCTTTGATTTTGTCATAAATATAGATAAGTAATGTCAGTCGATACATGTCAAATTTAAAAATTATATTCCAAATGACATTAAAACATGAAAAGTAGATATAATTCGGGACCTAATTGCGATACTACCCATTAGGTAAAATACCATTTTATTTACATTTCTATTAAATTACTAATACATACACCAATATAGTGATGAAAATGGAAAATAGAAAACTTCTTAAGAAAGAGCATTATTATTTGGCAAATACGTGATTTGTAATAAAGACTAAAGACAGAAGTTTTTACTTCAAAAACTTAGGCTAAGTCATAGTTATGTTTAAAAAGAAAAGTTTTTTTTCTTTCTTACCTTCGTAAACGATGTTACCATTATAATCCCGCTTCATAGTTATATATAGATATATCTTTAATTTACTTACATAATATCGAGAATGTTCATCAGTTCACATTTCTGCGCTTTATTCATCATATAATTTTGAACAGGACATTAATTCCAGTAAATTAAATTATTAAGGTAAGGTTTGCATATTGACGTCCAACAAGATTGACCCAGATTATGGTGATAAGTCAGCCAAATACCTATCTTTATTTTATAAAATTATTTAAAAACGTCTTTTTTAAAAACTTAAAATCATAGATCCTCACAATACAATCGCAACAACAGGTTGATTTATCGAAAGTAAAACAAATCTTTACTAATATTATAAAACTGAAGAGTTTGTTTAGTTGAACGCGCTAATCTCAGGAACTACTGGTTCATATTGAAAAATTATTTTAGTGTTGGATAGCCCATTTATCAAGAAAGGCTATAGGCTATATATATACCATCACGCTACAACCAAAAGCAGCGGAGCATTAAAGGAAAATGTTGCAAAAACGGGAAAAAATTACAAACGCCGAGGAAGTGGCGCGGGTCAGTTAGTAATTTATAAAATAAAGAATACCGTGTTGCAAGTAGGTTAGATCGCTATCTGCCCAGTGTCATTCTGTAACCGCCCCGCCGTTGCCAAGTACTTGAACCTTGTGAGAAGAAGTTAGGCAAACAAACGCACAGACACTCTTTTAAATCACCAGATAGTTTAACAATATTAAATAACGTAATACATAGGCTGCACTAAAAGTACCGGGAATGGAATATTTGCACTATTCCTATCATATTAAAATCTTTTTCATTGAAAACTCCTTGGTTTTAAAAATCGAATACCATTTATTTATTTAAAAAAAGATTCTCGGTCTTCTCACAAGGTCTTCTCAAACTTGTTTAGTCGTTGAGAAAATGGAATTGACTCGAGAAAATTCAAGGGCGATGATTTATTATGACTTTCGAAGCGGTTTAACACAAAAACAGCGTGTTGACAGAATGCTTTCTGCATTTGGTGATGAAGCCCCATCCAAAACCACAATTTATCGCTGGTTTGCTGAATTTCAACGTGGACGTGTCAAGCTCAGTGATGATCCCCGTCAAGGTCGTCCAAAAACTGCAGTCACCCAAGAAAACGTTGATGCTGTGCGTAAGCTGATTGAGGAAGATCGACATGTGATATACCGCGAAATTCAGGCAAATTTAGATATTGGCATGAGTCAAATACAAATAATCTTGCATGAACAATTAGGAGAAAAAAAGTTGTTTTCCCGATGGATACCGCATTTGCTCTGTAAAGAGCAAAAAGCGGCTCGCGTTACTTGGTGCGTCAGAACTCTCGAAAGATTCCACGCAGGATCCTCAAATGCTATATACAACATTGTATCAGGTGACGAATCCTGGATATACGCGTACGAACCCGAAACAAAAAACCAGTCACGAGTTTGGGTGTTCGAAAATGAGTTAAAGCCAACTAAAATTGTTCGTTCACGGAGTGTTGCAAGAAAAATGGTGGTCACGTTTGTCTCCAAAACCGGCCATGTTACGACTATTCCTCTTGAGGGACAAAGAACGGTTAATGCAGAATGGTATGCTAGCATTTGTTTGCCACAGGTCGTTTCCGAACTCCGTAAAGAGAACTGCAACCGCCGCATCATCCTCCATCACGACAATGCGAGTTCTCACACCGCGCACAGAACAAAAGAGTTTTTAGAGCAAGAAAACATGGAATTTTTAGACCATCCGCCGTACAGTCCCGGCCTAAGCCCTAATGATTTCTATACTTTCCCTAAAATAAAGAATAAATTGCGTGATCAGAGATTTTCATCACCTGAAGAAGCTGTGGACGCCTACAAAACGGCCATTTTGGAGACCCCAACTTCCGAATAGAATGGTTGCTTCAATGATTGGCTCCATCGTATGGAAAATGTGTCAAATTTCGCGGGGAAAACTTCGAAAAGCAATAAATACATTTTTAAATAGTAATGTTGTGTCACTTCCTTGATTCCCGAAATTTTCAGTGTAGCCCTCGTACAGCACTGTATTATGGTGCTGCATAAATTATAGGTACTATGTACTTCTCGACCTTTCGATTTGAGTAAAATCTTGGTAAAGACGATCATGTGTCGCTCTTTCAATCCTATCTGACAGGTGCTGGAAGAAACTTTCTTTTTTCTAATAAGCTTCACTTCATCTGTTCTTTTCATAGCACAAAACTTCTACAATTATCTTTCAATTATTGCGATCATTCCTTCTTTAGAGAAAGGCTTATAGGCTTTACATATACCATCACGCTACAACCAATAGCAGCGGCGCATTAATGGAAAATGTTGCAAAAACGGGAAAAAATTACAAACGCCGAGGAAGGTTTCAAGCAATTCCTACTATCTTAAAGGTTTAGGATATCCGCAAATCCCAAAAATAAATAAATAAACCCTGATGAGAGACATTAATACCATTGTTATATGATCTGCTAGCTGAACCGACAGACTTAGTCCTGAAGCACTTTCAGTTTTCCTCCAACTTCTCCATTTTCAGGCAAATTTTCCAATATGTCTTACCCTGAAAACCTAATGAGGACGATTTTTAACATAGGAAAGAAATAATTGGTCAAATCGATCCGGATTTTCTTAAGGTATGCATTTGAGTTGCAGGTGTCCATGGGCGACGGTAGTAACTTACCATCAGGTGACCGGTCTGCTCGTTTGCCCCCTATATATATATACCATAAAAAAATATCTATATAACTCTCTATATGTCTACTTCATTCTACCCATGACATAGGTTTGTGTTTATGTTTGCGTGCAATCGTGAAATCCTGGCTTTGATTCCCGGATCGAGTAAGTTTTTGCTGTTTTTTTCGAATTTGGAAATAACTATTACGTAAAATGTATTAGGTACACCTATTCACCGACACCTTCAGACATATGCAGATGTAAGTATGTATTAGTATATACATATTATTATACATATTCTCAAACCTTACTCCCGTCCGGCGGAGAAAGAGACGATAGAGTGCCATTTACCACGATCCTGACACACAGCTAGCGCTTCTTCCACATTCATCAGACCTTTCATACACGCTCCGGGTACAGGTGCGTTAACCTAGGCCCTTCTACAGTATACTGCAGATCTGGATAGTATACGTATTTCGCTCTTCACTCATCCTCTCAACATGCCCAAACTATCGCAGCATTAATTTCTCAATTCTTCTCACTACATCTTCTTTCAGCCCACACCGTTTTCTTATCTTTTCATTTCTCAGTCTATCTGGTAATCTTACATTACACATACATATTTTCGTACATGCATTTCCACGGCATTAATTAGACCTTCATGTTTCTTCTGCCATATCCGAATCTCGCTGGTATACATCAAAGTTGGTCTCAATTTAACACTCCTAGACCGCCAGATGACTTTTCACAAAGGACTAAAGGCACCATTTTTCGAGTTTCCTTTTTGGACTGTTCTTTTAATGTCTTTATCACGCTTCCATCCCTTGTTACTCATGCACTTGTTCCACTCTTTCATTTCCAACCTTAAACTTAAAAGCAACCTTTTTCTGAAATAAAAAGATACTCAAATTTCTTCCATTTCGAGCCAAAATGTTATTTCGAAAAACTTTAAAGATTTAAGTAGTTAATTAAGCACCAAGGCGGTGGTATGGTGGACGTGGATCCCTACTTATGTACATCGCTTACTTCACATAAACACAAACAAAAACCTGCTAAACTCAGTGGCTCCTCTTACTTAAAAACTAAAATGAGATGTGCACAAAATTCATGACGTACGTACGTAAGTAGGCGACGCTAAAGAAAGAAATCAAAAGAAATTTAAAAAATCAAATCGAATATTGGTGGTAAAAACTGTGACATTGTCTGATAAAGCCGGAGCCCGCAAGTGACGTAGCAGTCGTGACGTAGCGGGAGACGTGCGGGGGGAGGAGGCGCGAGGACGCTGACCCGCGGGCTCTCACTGCCACCGCCGCCGCCGCCCCGTATCCTGGCCAACATGCGTTATTTATTCTGCCCATGCTCACAAATCATAGACTCACTGTTTTTTTTTATTTGAGGAACTAATTGCCAAGTTGCTTTTTATTAATTCAATCAAATAAAGAACTATCCACATTCTGATATTGTTTGAAACAAGCAGCGTATAGAATTGACTTACCTGTGTTAATAAGCATAGACGAAAGAAAGTGACTTACTGAATCATCAGGTGATTTATTCAATACTGTAGATTCAGTTGGTACGATGTACCTACATATATGCAAGAAGAAACTAATGTCAAGTCATGATTTGCATTAATTTATTTAATGATTGGGTCTCAGAGCAATATGTATGTATAGGTTCTGAGAAGAGATCAAGGCAATAATATCACATAATTATAACGCTTAGTGGATTACTAAAATGCATTCATTTTAATCTAACAAAATTGGTAATAAATACCTTACCAACCAACTACAACAGTACTACCAAACAATTCGAAATATTGTGTATCATTATAGTATGGGATTAAATACAATCATTGTTGTTACTGTAAATTGAAAAAATATAGTAGTGAGTTTATTTCAGTTTCTTGTCAGATTCTTTTGTCACTGGTTTAAGATATTGCTTACCTCGTTGTGAATGTAGAATGCACTGCATAACTGGTTATGAACGTAGAAGTATCTTGATGATCATAAGCGTTACAAACACTAACTGCCGCACAAGGCTCTGTCTGCGATGAATTAGTACTTCCTCCATATAACCCCATAAAGGTAAACATACTTAACAATCGTGCTAATATTATAAACGCGAAAGTTTGTGAGGATGGATGGATGTTTGTAACTCTTTCACGCAAATACGTCTGAACGGATTTGGATTAAATTTGGCCCACAGATTAACACCAATATTTACACTCAGCGGGAATCAAACCCGCCATTCCCGACGTGGCAGTCGAATGAATGCTCTACCGCAGCGCCACATACACCGGCACATATTATTACAAGTCTACATAGGTTTTTTTAGTACATGGCATAGGGACACTGAAAGTTCTGCGCTCTTGGCCGCTCATAAATTTTTGAATTTTGAATGTTAAATTTTTTTAAACATAAGAAACTCAAATATTGATAAAAAACATTGGCGGGAAATTGCGTGTCACTTGTTTTTTATCACAAGTTAAAGTTCGCCGTCCGTAGCAAAAATGGAATTAACGCAAAAATATTTTATGGCGATGATTTTTTATGATTTTAAAAGTTCACTGACTCCGCAAGACTACACTGCTCTTCTTCAAAATGCTTTTGAGAGGGAAACCTCATTTGAGCACCTTGAGGCGTTGGGACGCAGAATTTGATCGTGGCCGTATTTCTCTCCATGACAATATTCGTGAAGGTTGGTCCTCAACTTAGATCACTGAGGAAAATGTGGCTACTGTCAGGCAACTAATTGAAGCAAAGCGATGTATCACCTATGAGAAGATTCGAGGACACTTGGGGGTTTCGTATAAGCCAAATTCAAAAAATCTTAAAATAATCTAAAATGGTTTGACCGAATGAAAAAGTGTTTAAAATGTTATGGAGAATACTTCGAAAAGCAGTATATATTTTACTTTACATATAAATTGTTTTATTAATGAGTTACGCAAAACTTTCAGTGTACCCCACGTACCTATATGATGAGTAGTGATAGCCGAGATAACCACTGGTGAGATAACAATTGTAAAAAACATTACACAACTATATCCATGGGTGTACCAGCTTTTGACCCGGGGCCCATTCAAAAATCTTACTTAAAGGTCCCCCCCCTCTGATTACGCCCATGAGTATAACTGTGATAGTTGTGTTATATTTTTCACTAGAAACTATAAACTTATTTCACGGAGAGTATTAGTAAAAACATTGATTTTTGTAACTTAAGGCACAAGACACAGAAAATAACGTTCAAATTGGGATGAACGCTGTTAAACCGCACATCACATGACACGTAAGGAGTAGATAGAACAGTAGAGTGCTAACGGGAAGTTCCTAAACCGGTGTCCGTTGGTAGATGATTTCATTACTGTGGAATTGTGAGGGTCACGGCAGAATGTTGACTGAGAACAAGGACGCTGAAACATTTCTATATCTGTGATATTAGCTTATTTGTTCTCGCCTTGCTTTTTATCCCCGACGCAAAAAGTAGGGTGTTAGAAGTTTGACGTGTCTGTGTGTCTGTCTGTGGCATCATAGCTCCCAAACGGATGAACCGATTTGAGTTCGGTTTTTATTTGTTTGAAAGCTGACTTGATCGAGAGTGTTCTTAGATAATCAAGAAAATCTTTTCAGCCGTTCGAAGATCACCAGCTCTTTTGTAATCGTTGAAGGGATTTTCGAGTCGGGGGTATTTAAATTTTAAATTTATGAAGGAAAGAAAGCCGAAAGAAAATATTACTTTATTTTATGATTATTTACTTCAATTGGATAAATAGTGATCCAGTTTAAAACAGATTTTACTAAGATGCGCAGGAGACAGTATCGCCGAATAATAAATCTGGTATTGCATGCGAGTGTCTACGACCACCGGTGCTGTTTGCCATCATTCTCATTATAATTATCAAATAAAACACAGAGCTTCTCATCGGAAACATTATGTAGACTTATGTCAGTACCAGAGAATTGTGACCTGTGATTCAACGGGGAGCCAAAGTTGTCGAGTTTCGCAGAATTTCCTCCTATGTACCTATTATTGAGCATATTGAAACTATGTTGTGTGCAATATGCTCAATAATAAAATCTATACTAATATTATAAAGCTGAAGAGTTTGTTTGTTTGTTTGGTTGAACGCGCTAATCTCAGGAACTGCTGGTTCGAATTAAAAAATATATTTTAGTGTTGGCTAGCTCATTTATCGAGGAAGGCTATAACCTATATAACATCATGCTATGACCAATAGGACCCGAGCATCAATGAAAAATGTTGCAAAACCGGGGAAATTTTATAAATTACAACTTACAGGAACTTTCATCCAATCTTGCATCTTATATGGTATAGATCGCATAAGATCCCCTATATAGATCTTTAATCTTGCAGATCAATTTCTACAAGATGAAAGGGCTTATAAAGATATCGTCAAAACTTGTAAGTTTATCAAAATGCTATCAAATTACATGAAATCACGACCACTACCATTTTAATCACAAACGACAATAAACGCGGCTTAAATCACATTCTATAAAGCGATTTACATGTCATCGAGCAAGCACTATTAATTATTCATCACTAATTAGCAGTTTTGTATGGGAGCCGGTCGGCAGATCAGAGCGGTTCGTTCATGCCGGAAACAGGAAGAGGGCAATCAACATTCCTAAAAATATCACACATTTGGTGTTCATCCGGCGAACGCGACGTGCAGGCGTCGCGTCGTCGCTGCTTTACTACGACTTTAGAACTCAGCGAGACTCATTTGATACGTACATACCTCACAGAATTATGTAATACACAAAAAACTGTTTTATTAATAAACACTGATATATAAGTCATTCAGGGGGATGATGATTCATCATTATATAAGCGATATAATAAGTAAAGTAACAATTTTATTTAGGTAAATGGCAAACTTTTAGAGTATTTATCCTAATTTGAGTTAAGGCGTATGATAATGTCCTTTTTTGTGCCCCTAATAATGTGTATGAATAATTTCATGATTTTCAGTTGAGTAGTCAAAGAGTGAAAGTCACATTTATAATATTACTTTTTTTATGGTATAGGAGGCAAACGAGCAGACGGGTCACCTGATGGTAAATGACTACCGCCGCCCATGGGCACCTGCAACTCAAGAGTCACAAGTGCGTTGCCGCCCTCTAAAGTGGGAGTAGGGGAAGAAGGGGAAAGAGGGGCGGGGAGGGAAGGATTAGGGCCTCCGGTAACTTCATTCACGCGGCGAAAAGCAATGCAAACATTGTTTAACTGCCGGTTTTCTGTAAGGCCGGCTGGTATCACTCCGGTCGAGCCGGCCCATACGTGCCGAAACGTGGCTCTCCCACGAACTTATTAGCTCTTGGCCGCGACTTCGTTCGCTTGGAAAATATATATATGTCGTTATAGTTGGAGCCCTTATAAGTCCGACAACCTGGTAACTACAGAACTTTGGTATCGCCTAGTACTTGGGTTGTGGAAGTCTAATGACAGTCGCTTCACGTAAAATATCAGAGTTCGGTCGTATCGTAGTTAGACTGAAAGCCGACCCCAACTTAGTTGAAAAAGGCGCGGGAAAAAGTAGCCTATGTGCTATTCCAGATTAATCCATCTCTATGCAACAAATTTCATCCAGAACCGTTCAGCCGTTTTTGTGTGAAAGAGTAACAAGCATCCATCCATCCTCATAAACTTTCGCCTTTATAATATTAGTGAGATATTAGATTAGATAGACTAGATAGTTAGGATCTTTTCATGAATTTTACTGACTTACGTAACAAAAATCAATGTTTTTCTAAAATACTGCGTCTGCCTATGCTATATACAGGATATTAGTGAAACGCTCCTGAAAATGAAGACAGATGATAGTACTAATGGTACCTTGGATGATGGCTCAGGTACTAACATGATGGAGCGTGAAAAATGCTAAACACAAAACTAAAAAAAAATTTTTTTTATCGAGATCGATTTTTTTTTTTGACCCGTCATTAAAGGTACTTACCATTAGTACTATCGTCTGTCTTCGTTTTCGGGAGCGTTATACTAACACCCTGTATACAAAAGACTATCAATACTTTTTGTATCTATACCACAGAATCCATAATAGTTGTCTATAGGTACTCAAATTCATGGTATGGTATGGTATCTATTCACGGGCTCGACGTCTGTTGTGCGCCTATTTTGCGTGACGGTGCGGTGTGAAATTATTTATCAAAACTCTGATGTCACCAATGACCTCGCGGAGAATCTTCGGTGACCCCAGGTGTTTAGGAACACCCTTGCACTCCAGAAGGATGTGTGCGGCGGTCTCTTCTGCCTCCATGTACTGTAAGCTTTGCAAAGCTGTCGGTTACAGCTATATTAAACAGATGTTTGTTAAAAGGACCATGACCTGTGATCACTTGAGCTATTTTCCGTAATTTTGGTAATGGAAGTTTTGGTAGCTTTCTGGACATTTTTCGAGGGAGAGCCTCCTTTGCTTGTATGCATCTACTCACCTTCGTCCAGTATTTGTCGTGCAATACAACAGTAGATGCATATAAGCAAAGGAGGCTCTCCTTTGCTTATATGCATCTACTCACCTTCGTCCAGTATTTGTCGTGCAATACAACAGTTCTGGATGGCCCACATCACTACGGCGTGTATGAGTGATTTGGGCCATCTAGAAGGTAGGGGAAAATTTGGTTCAACACCAATTGCTACCATCTCCGTATATTTATATACCTAGTAGCTTTTATTTATTGGGTGTTTTTTAAGTTCACGTTTGACATGCATCACATTTAGTTGTTTAAGATGTATAGGTACTTTATCGTAGATTATAGGTGCCTTACATAATATACTTTATAATGAGTGCATACAATTATGCATAAACTACTCATAGTAGGTAACGGATACGAACGGTAAAGTTATCTAGCATAGTGCCCTGCGTCGACTCCTGACGCCACCAATTTCGAAGAATTTTTGTAAATAAATAAAAAGTAACTTATCAAGCGGTTACCTAAGCATAATATAATGTACATACTTAGGTAGCTTATCATTACATTACAATGTGTAATAGCTGTAACCGATAACATCGACCTTCCTATCGAAAAAAACGTTCAATATTTATCATAATGTCATCGTTATTATTATTGTTCAGTGGGCACAGCTAATATTATAATTCTTGACAAGTACGAGCCTAGTACTCGCCGGCGCATAATTAGATAATTTCTATTATTTATATGCGAAGTGTCGCGTGTGACGTGCATTCAAACGATACTGCTTCCTCCGCGACGGTGAGTTACGAAGAAATCCATCGGCCGCTTCTGGCTAAAAAGGATGTACGCATCGCCACCAATGATTTCATTTACTAAAAGTTCCTGTCGTGAGTGAAGCTTTTCCTGCGAGTATCAGACACGTAAAGCGCTTTTCATTTCCTCTATGATAATATTATTAAACGTGTCAGCGTACTAATGAGATACGGTATCGAGTCACGATTTACCAATAGCTACATAACACGCCTTGTATCTTGTATGAATGGTATTATTCATTTATTAGAGGATGTGAGAATCTCGTATGGTCGGTATTCACGTGTGGCAGGTACGCCTACTATTGTGTGCCTAAGCAATTGTAGTTATTATAAGAATGACTAACTATGAGATCACATTAAGTATCGCGGTAAATCTGTAAACCTTTAGCGACACAACAAACGGAACGTTGTATTATTCCAGAAAGATTAAGACCTAAGTTTTCATTTTGAAAAAAGCCATTGTGGATAGGGTTGCCAACCATACTTTATAATAACGTATCCTACTTTGTTTTCGATACTTTTACGCGAAAATAAAGTATCCTAAAATACTTTATTCCAACCTTTACTACACTACTACTAGTCGTTTTTGAACTAGTCGATATGAATAAGTTAGAATGAAGGTACACGCGATTAAAATGACTATAATATATTACTAAATGAAACATTATGTGTCAAAAGTAACAGATAATATACCACAGAAGTCACTATCAACAAATTTGTTTGAGAAGTTCATATTTTATTTCTTATTAACAGTTCCCGCGTGTATACATATTTACATATTTTGCGCGGAACCCTATTTCTTTTTCAAAAATAAAATTAGCCTAAGTCACTCCTTATAACACCAGCTATCTGCCAGTGAAAGTCAGACGGATAGACATTTCAATTTTATTTATTTGTATTGATTTACTCCCTGTTGCCGCCTCTTCAGTTTTCACCGAGAGGATTTTTCGGTAATCAATCTAAAATGGTAAGAAAAGAGAAAAAGTTTGTTAAAATTTTAATTAAAAACTAGTGCCTTATTTATTTAAACTAAGTTTCAATTGTAAACCAGTTATGAAACTTTCAAATACAGCAACATGTGAGCATGAGCAGTTACTTCACCACAAATATATTGTTAGGGATATAAATAAATACTTGATGTTTCTTCAATATACGTTTTTGCTATTAAAAAAATTTGATGTTGTTTTTCTCAAAAAAACTTGGCAACCCTGATTGTAGAGACCATGTAGGTATGTATAATTGTATAGTGTTGCTCTAGCATGTCGTAAGCCACGGGTCTAATGCAACTAACGTAATCTTTCTCTCATAAATCTTTCTATATGTACTAACCATGTACAGAGAACCACAAGTCGGCATTTTAAGACGAAATATTTGAATTTTGAAGATTTTTTTATTTAAATAATATTTAAGCGATAACCATAGTACGATTTATTAAAATCGCTTGCTGATCATGTGGGTAGTTCGCACAAGCAGAAACTATATTAGAAAACAGCAAGACACTGCCATCTAGTACAACACTTTCGAACTGTTAATAAACAAGTACCAAGTCAGTAACTAGTAACTACTCGCTACAGTACTTGCCTTATTGTACAGATGGCGTTACTAGTAACCTTATTTTAAGTCGTTTACGTTATATCTTTTATTTCATTTTATTCTTCTTTCTGTCTGTCATTAAGCATACATCACCGTGATTACGTATAAGATTTGCACCTATGGTATATACGTTGGCATACTTATATCTTAAAAACAATTGTTTATAATATTTAAAAATGATAAAATGGATGGAAAAAGCTATAAACACCAACATGTAAGATCAGGGCTTATGACATAATAAAAAATCAATATAGATACCACTTACAAGTTTAATTATATTAAGAACTTAAACAACTAATAATACTTTTAAAAATATTACATATTAATGCATAATAATTACGTTTCCTGTATATTTATGATTATGTACGTATATGTGCAAATTTTATGTAAACCAGTTACTACTTAATTATTTTACTACATTATTATGATTTAAATCACACAAATCTACTATTAAAATATTTTCTACATACTCCCTAACGTATCAAAACTTATAACAGTATCATAGCTATTGTGTTTTATCTCCTTCCATCGTGTTTTAGTCATGTCTGTGAACCACTTTATCAGTCATCAGTTACTCTTCGGTAATGTGCATTAGCTAAGAGATCATAGTCATTTTTACACGCTTTATATTAGCTTCACTTGTATGTATGTTTGTAACCGACTCCTTTGGGCACGATTTTGACCCACTTTAAATGGCCAGATTTCATTCAAATTTTGCACACCTGTCAAAGACCGATGACAATGCAATAATTCAATTAAATTTTTGATTTTTTAGTTGAATTTTCTATAGAAGCGTGTTTTTTAGTTTTTTAAATAATTATTAGTTAGTTAGTCCTAATAACTGCCAATCAACTAACCATCAGTAAGACATCTATAAACAATGGCATAAGCTTGACTATGAATGGACTAAAGTAACTGTTCGTTTTTGGAGTAAATTTAATATCAAAAGTAAACCCACGATTTTATTTTTATTTTAGTCTGATCAATTTTGTTTCTATATTGCTGAGGGGAGTGGTGCGATGACTGGCACCTTGCACCTTAGTATTTTTTAGTACATTTTCTGCATCATAATTATGTTTCTTTACAATAAAACCGTTTAACTCATTCCTACTTCTAACAACAATGTATCCCAGAACAATCCATTGGTAAGAATGTGTAAGCAATATAATAGCATATGCTCTAGAGTAGATGTTTTCCATGAAAATTATCCTAATTTTAAAAAAGCTTTATATAAAGACATTTTACATTACATTAGAAATGATTAAATCATTTCTAATTATTATTTTTTTCAAGGAAGCTAATCAATCAGTAAATGTCGTGTACAGATGTAATTGGACTCCAGGTTTACAAATTGTATAAGGTGACTATTAGTTTAAGAAGTAATTAATCTGTTGTCTGTATCTGTACCTTACAAATAAAATAGATAAATAAACTTTTTACTTATTTTATTTTTCGTTTTTTTATTTAGTTAATTAGTACTCCTCATTCTATCTAACTATCTTTTTCCAACTATCTTTTGAGGGGCAGCCATTTTGCGGCAGTGGCCATCTTGGATTTACAATGAAACTGAATATACATAATTCGTTGCATTCGTAAAAAAACGGCGATTTGATTTTTTTGACGATTGTTGTTTTTTGACATAAGCCTACCGAAAACTTTATTCTTTATCATAAAACAAAATATTTTTAAAATCTCGTACACACTTAGTAACTTTTGCAGATTTCATTAATAGAAACAGCCGTTTCCAAAATATTATGTAAAACATCATTTGAAAGCTTTAAAGTGTTCTAATGTAAAGTTACTTAAACTAAAAATCAATCGTCGTTTTTTTAAGACGACGACGAATTCTATTCTCATCAAAAATAAAATTATGTACCAAATTTCAGATCAATCGGTAAAAGAAGGGGTAAAATTTCGAATATTACACCCACACAAGACACAAACAAGGCAAGCTAGATAAAACCAAATTTAATAAAAAAAAATACTATTACATTGTATGATAGAATTGGTATCTTTTAAAAAAAGTATCACCGACTTCAATGTGCTTGTCAGTGGAAAGTAGATGTATTTTGTTTTTGTTTGTTGAGACAGCGAGGTTTCTGAGTAAACGAAAATATCATCGACGTATAATTATTTTAGATATTTGTTGATTTTTCAAAAACCGCTCGACTGATTTCATTAAAACTTAAATAAGACCACTTGGGAAGTATATCCTTTGAAACAAAAAAATATATTTTATAAATTGGTTTAGGCTTCTTCGAGTAGGTAATCGGTGAACATACATACATAAAAAAAAGAATCCGACGAATTGAGAACCTCCTTTTGTGAAGTGAGTTAAAAATTAAAGTCAAACTAGAAACTTATTTTTCTTGTAAAGTTGCTCTTCGTTTCTATCGCCCACACAAATTGGTGTAAAAAGTTAAAAGAGCAAGAGACCGCTGTACACTGGCGTCAACAGAGACCAGAATGTTTGTGAGTTATTGCATATGGCTGGAGTAGCGTTAGATACCCAATATATACAGAAAAATGCATTAATGTCGCCCGATTTACTCCACGACAAAACTTACAGTACGTTTAAGGATGGGTCCTAAAAGGTAAGTATGTGTGTACTAAGTGTTCAAGGTGCAAAAATTCACCCACTGACTCACTTTGCGTGCTTAGTAATACTTCAATAAAACGCTCAATAGCTAAAACACTGAAATTAAGTGTTTACGAGTTAAATATAATTGATTCCCGTAAGCTCGCGTCATGCACGGGTCGTTTGTGGTATAACAAGAACTCATCTATATATATATATATATATATATTTATAAATTAATCCCTATTTCCCTTGGTCACGCCATAACTTGAGAACGACATAACCGATTTCATTAATCTCTTTTTCATGTTTTTTTAATACTTTTTTTTTCTAATTCTAAGAGTGAAAAATTAAGAAAATTCCCGTGGGATAAATTTGAATTTCCACGCGAACGAAGTCGCATACAACAGCTAGTATCTATAAGTATATTAATACGTGAAGAGAATTATACGTACGCATTTAAAAAAAAACGGGAACGCAGGAACGTGAAATATTGTATACTTAAAGTTTATGTACAGAAAGATAAATATATTAAACAATTTTTTTTTTTTAATTAAACGTATAAATCAAGCTACACGCGTCTAGTATATGTGTTGATCTGTCAGGGTACGTAAGTCTATACAATGGCAGGTCAAGTTATACTGGCCAATGAAATAAACCAACAAATATAAACTAATGAATTATGGTCGATATTCGACCAGTGGGCGATCACTAGTAATAATAAACGAAAAAAATATATAAATTTATGTTGTGTGATCACAAACCGTCTGAATCGCTGTTAAGAGAAATTAAGAATTTCGCTACATCGCTTTCAAAAAGGTCATAATTTTACGATTCACGATACCAACATAATATTATCTATAATTACCAAAATATTACGTCTTTGGGATTGTCCATTAATCACGTGAAGCTCGAAAGGGGGTTCGGAAAATATCACAAGGGGGAGGGGGGTTGTAGTGAAATATCACATGTATTTATTTTTTCGTAGAACACGCTATTATATCTGTATTTTAATATAATAATCTGAAAATATTTGATATATTTTGAACGAAAAAAAATTCAAAAAACATCACGTGATTATTGGACGACCCCTTTGCTAGAAATAACTCTTAATCGTAAATAATTATTCATGGTTTCACTATACAGAATGTTCGGTACCTGGATGTAGGTTTTGCTTCCTTTGTGAGTGTTTTAATTACATTGATTTCTTTTTGCGATATAGTAGTAATAAGCCATATCGTTCACGTAACCTTAACCGTACACAAACCCCTTTGGTAGAAGTAGCAAACGCGAGCTTACAGGTGCTCATTAATAGAAACAAAAGACCTATCTGTCTTGACATACATTTATTTTTTGTTACTGATTATTATATTATATCAATTAAAAATTACTTTTTATGTCATTACAAAATTGGGAATCTATTTAACATAGTGGACATATTAAATGCACCATACAAAAATAATTATAAAAGCTACAAATGTACTAATAATAATTAGAGATTTAAATTGAATTGACTAATTTTAGGGACTTTTATCGGTAGAAAGGTTTACGTACAATATTCGTTTCTGTGCTGTACTACAAAAAGAAACTCTTCGTGTCCAAAATTGGAATTAATGTTAATAAGCTAGATGACTGTCAAGTCAAATCGGCAACTTTTTAGTAAACGTCAAAACGTATGAAATACTAAGGCGTGACGTCACGCCTTGGTATTGTCAAATCATTTATTTTTAATGTTAATAACAAATATATAAAACTGGACAACAATTTTCACAGTATTTTAAATTATTTTATTGCGACACTTGGCGAAATAATTTATTTTGGGCATAGGCATCTATCCTATATTGTATGGAAGTTATTTCACATATTCGTAGAGTATCTACGAAGTTTTAAATTGATGTCTTTTTCGGAGAGCAAACTTCATATTATACTTAACGCAGCAATCGACCGCTACGCAATATGTAATAATACCACAATCATAATAGGAATAGAATCCATTAAAATTTCACAAGTGGAATTTTGATTACTCTGTCGAGTATATAATTACTTTTTAATACTGATTTCTGAGTTTTTTTTATATAATAGCTCACTTGCATTATGAAAAGTGTATGTAAACCTTATTAATAATTCACATAAAGGTGCCAATTTACCAAATCCTAAGGTCACTTGTGATTTTGATTGAAATGGGGCATGACTGCATTAACATTTAAAAGATGTAACAAAAATAATAAGTACATTCAGAGGAAATGCATTAAAATGTTTTGACTAGTAAATGCTTAGTTTGTTGAACATATTATGCTTTATACGTAAAACAGTCTGACTCGAGATGTGGTGATCAGCGTATCTCCATCGAAGAACTTGGTTTCAATGACGACGTTCCCGCTGTGAAAAATATATGGTATGTTAAATTACATGAATCAACATAAAAATTATATTATATGTGTAGTTGAAAATGTAAACGTTTAATAAATAATAATATCTTGAGTCATTAGATACACAACACTATCTAAAAAAATAAAATGACAAGTCTGTTGGTCTAGTGGTTTGCGATCCTGACTGCTGAGCCAAAGGTCGTGGGTTCGTTTCCCACTCAGGACAAATAATTCTGTGATGAGTGGGTGGGTGTAAAGGTGCTCCCTCACCGGGGAGCATTCGCCTGTAATGTAACATTTATTTCCAGCATTACATTACAATACATTGTAATGTAATGCTGGAAATCGAATCATAAATGCCTGTAGGCAGTATGGCTGACAAGCATTGATCTGTAATGTAAAATTAATGATTCGAGTTGATTAATTGACTCCACAATGTCAGACGAAGCGGTCGTTGTGCTGAGCGTTGCAATATTAATTCGAAATTGTTATTTACGTAAAAAACATCAATAGAAACCATATTGGTGTCATCAATTATTTCAAAACCGAAGAAACAAAGACAAGTTGTATTAAAATATTACAGATTGTTTCATTACAGGTTGCGCACTATGCTTGGTTCTCCTCCCTCACTGATGTATTTCTCGGATCTGTAACGTTACATTACAGGCGAATGCTCCCGTTGAGGGAGCACCTTAATTGATTTATAACAATTGTATGTATTGAGTAATATACTTCTGGTAAACATACTTAATGTTTATCAGAAGTATGGTTACCATGGTACAGGCTCTGCCTAGTTTGGGATCAGAGCCTAGATTGGAGCGGGTGTGAGGTGTCTCAAGTTGTTATTATTATTAATTTACTTTTGATATCACCTAAGTGGTGACATAATAATATAATACATTGAATACAACCAATTTGGCAAAAAAAAAACAAAGTGCTTCACTAGTGATAAAACTTGAACGTAGCCAACCTTGAACTTCGACTCCTTCCTATTCTACTCTCGAAGCGAAGGCGCGTTACGTTAAAAATAAATGATTAATTGTGATGTTTTAAAATGTAAAATCATTATTTTTTATTTTAAAAACTATAGTAAGCTTAATAAAATTGTTTAAAAATAAATAGTCACTATTATCGCGTTGCTATATTTACACCAACGAGATCCATTCTGTCATTAACCGATAAGCAAGTTGCCAGCTGTCAGTTGGTATCATAACCTACATATACTATTTTATCGAACACTTAGTTTAGTGACGTAATCACTCATGTGGCAGATGCGAGTGTTTTAGCGTGTTTAATTTCAAAAGTAGATTTTTTTTAATAAGTTTTTTTTTTATTTATTTTTTGCGTTAAATAAGGGCCCAGCTTTAAAACGAAAGCGCCGTACCTTTTCTTCTTATTTTACAGTTTATTTTTTAAACATTTACCAAATAGTCCAGGAAAATCATGACGACATTTATTTAACTTTTGAATAGTCTCTTTTTAAACAAACACGCGTCTAGATCAGAGCGAAGGAAATATTTTTTTTTTATTTATAGCAACCCCTGAAAGGTCTAACTTATCACTCAATAGCATAATTTGCATACATACTTAATCAATATTTAAAAATAAAAGTGACTTACTTGAGAACGTTGGCAGGCATCATCTGAGATTCAGGAGCGGACTCGATAACTGACTGCCAGGTGTTGGTCGAGTTGGGAATCACGTAGCCGAATTCAAAGAACCACTCCTCCAAACATCGTCCCTTGAACAGCACTTTCTGAAAATTATCAAAATGAGATAAATTACGGAAACGTATAAGGTTACTCACTCACCGCTTTACGTGCGAAAGCTACTGCAGGAAGCGTTTCAGTTCTGAATTGGAAGCGATAGGTTTAACAACTGTGCCTTTAAGTGGCTCATACATTAGATCTAAATTGAAATTATCTTTTATGTTGTTCATAAAGACTTTCAGAAATATAGTATTTTCACTGTAAAATCACGTAAATCAGCGAATTGGCAAAATTTCGTATACGGCCTCTTAATTCAGTAATTAGTGTAGCTCATGTATTTTCTCCATACAACTCGCCATTATATTTATTTTTAGGGTTCCGTACCTCGAAAGGAAAAAACGGAACCCTTATAGGATCACTTTGTTGTCCGTCCGTCCGAACGTCTGTCTGTCTGTCACGACCCTTTTTCTCAGGAACACGTGGAGGTATCAAGCTGGAATTTATATCAAATACTCAGGTCTACTGTCCCTTGGAGCTGTGAAAAAATCAAACTTCTAAGCCAACGCATCCAAAAGATGCAGCCGTTTATGCCGCAAATTTCCGCAAATTTTCGACACTCGCAAGGGAATCAAAACCTACAGGGTACTTTCCCATGAACTCAGAATCTTGAAATTTGGTAAGAAGCAACGTCTTATAGCACAGATAAAGGAAAAATTGCGAAAACCGTAAATTTTTAGTTACATCATATAATAAAAATATTTTTAATAATTTTAAGCTTACTACCCCTTTCCTCATGAACGCGTAGAGGTATTACATTGAAATTTATATCAAATACTTAAGTCTATAATACCTTTAAGCTGTAACAAAATCAAACTTCTATGTCAACGCAATCAAAAGAAACAGCAATTTACGCCACATATTTTCATACTCGCAACTACTTGCAAGGGAATCAAAACCTAAAGAGTACTTCCAGTCGACCTAGAATCTTGAAATTTGGCATGAAGCAATGTTTTATAGCACAGATAAAGGAAAAATTGCGAAAGTCGTTAATTTGTTGTTATATCACATAAAAAAATAGTTTTTGTGATTACAAACTTATATTTTGCGGTAGGATTGTTAACTTTGTTGTACATCGCAACCGCAAAGTTAAGTTTGTTTTTCGAAAAAGACGGGCAAAAGTTTTTGAGAATCGATACCCGAGATGGAAGTTCTATCTACATACAAGTTTACGGAACCTTGGGTGTGCGAGTCAGACTCGCACTTGTCCGGTTTTTCTAATAATTACCAGCTCCTAAGCGATCCCTGCATTTTGACCGTAGAGCTGTAAGTAAATAGTTAGCACTCACCGGCCTGGGACCCATTAGTCGCCCGTCTACCAAATTTTATTAAGTAATCATTTTTTGAATTCTGTCGTCTGTCTGTCTGTCTGTCACCAGGCTGTACCTCATGATCCGTAATAGGTGGACAGAATGTGTATATCTGTTGCCGCTATAACAACAAATACTAAAAATGAATAAAAAATTAAAGGGGGCTCCCCTACTAGAGAGGTATTTTTTTTGGCTTATAGTATTAAGTCTTGTACGATGGTGCGAAACGCTTCATGCGCGAGTCCGACTCGCACTTGGCCGGTTTTTTTTTTTATTTCCTGTACTTCTCTGTCTGTCTCTATTCTGTAGCATTATACGTTATATAAGAGTCTTTGATATTTTTATACAATTTAATGTAGTCGACATAATCTTTCCTTCAGGTGGTTTATATTTTTGTATAAAACAGGCGATAGCTGCTAATTTAATGTAGCTGCCACAGCTACTAGTGTTTTACAATTATTGTCAACTCACGATTGAGGGGCTCGTGGCTAAGTGGTAACCGAGTAGGTTAGCACATTACGACGTTTAGTAATACGCACCAGGTCAGTCTTAGGATGGGTGACCATTCTTAACACATTGAGACCTCTCCGTGACTCGGAGAGCCCGTTAAGCCGTTGGTCCCGGTTGCCATACGAACATTTGTCGCATTCGTTACGGGTATTTGGAGCCCTAAAAAGTCCGACAACCTGGTCTAACTACAGTACTTCCATATCGCCTAGTACTTGGATTGTGGAAGTCTGGTGGCAGTCGCTTCACGTAAAATATCGAAGTTCGGCCGTGTCGTAGTTAGACTGAAAGCCGACCCCAACTTAGTTGGAAAAAAGTGTGGAGGATGCTGTCAAGTCACGATTAAATAAAGGATTAATATATCTGGATAATATTTAACCTGTTCTAATCGGAACTTCTCCATAGCTTCAGTGGAGCTAAAATTCATTTCGCGGGAGACGCAACGACACTTCAGGATACGTTTCGGTACTCGTGCCTCGTGCTCCACGTTCGGGCTTGACATATCTTCATTGTTCTGCCAGAGGATCTTGCCTGCAGGGCAGAGAGAAAGATATTAGTTATAGTCTTTATACTTATTAGTTACCTCTTAACTATCTATTGTTTCGGAAATACCAATATTTTTAAACACTACACTGTTCAATAAAAAAGCTTAGGTAGAAGACTCTGGTGTATTTTAAGGGCCTACATCAGATAAAGAATCGGTAAGAAGGGTAGTAATTCCATATTAAATAATATTTCTAATGCTCGCTGGAGACGTAGGTATACGAAATGTTGCCAAAGATTGCTTGGATTATCTAGTCACTGTTTCTGGTTAAAGTATTGTTACGTAAGTTAAAGTGCTTTTACATGGTTTCAATGTCAACATTATATATTTGTCCTCGAGACATTTTCATCGATCCATAATGTGTTCATTCAATAGAAAAAAGTTACCCTATGAAGGGTTCTGTTTCCGTATTTAGACTGTATTCACAGGCTTCCAGGAGCGACTTCGTATCCGCGAGGATATTTGCCCGTTGTGTGGCCACTCCCTCGCTCTCCATCCTGGAACGTAGGCGACCGTTTCCTCTGCGTTGAGACATCCTCTGCACAGGGGGCTGTCTGTCGCATTAATAGTGTATAGATGACGATTCAGGGCCAAATGTCCCATAATGGTTCCTACAACTATTCTGATGTCGAGTCATCGTCAGCGCCAATTTAGACTGCTGCAGCAAGGTATGTCGGCCCAGTGACCGTTGTCCGTTGACCGAGTCCGTTGCCTTACCCATGATCAAAATTGGTTGAAGGGTCGTTCCCGAGTGAGTCGCTATGCTTTATGATCCACTCTTGTGAGAAAACTCCGGCTCCAGTCCCTGACCCTATCTTGAAACCGTCCGCATAGATTCACACTTCATGTAGGCTCGATTGATCTCGGTAATTTTCAAATAGTTTTATTTGGTACTTCCTCTCGAAGATGTGTTGTGTCGGGATCCTGTCGCATAGGGCAGGTATTAGTGGTTGATATTCCACTAATTGATTCCATAGTTTGATACGGGGACCCTCTCGGTTGTACCACAGACCCAGGTGTTTAAGTCTGATGGCTGTCACAGCTGCCTCCTGTTGTATATACAGGTCTAGAGGGGCTCGTTCTGTTCTCTGACACCAGGCAATAGCACCGTATGTGATGATTGCCTGTATAACCATTTTGTACACCACTTTTCGGTGGCAGCACCCAGCTTCTGCAGAGGAGTTGCTTGCATTGGCAGAAAATAATGCAGGCCTTGTTCAGTTCTAAGTCCAAGTGCCTGTTCCATTGGAGTTTATTGTACAGTATCACTCCTAGATACTTGACCTCCTTAGTAAGGGCTAGATGGATGTCAAATAGTTTAGGTAGTCTTAGTTCTGCTAAAGAATGCTTATTTGTAAACATAATCATCTCCGTCTTTGTCGGGTTCACTGTTGTGTTTTTCGCACCACTATTCTATGACCTTCAAAGTGGACCTCATTCGGTCGACATAAGTCTTTGTTAAATATTACATGAATGTGTACTAGTGGCTCTAGTCACAACTTAACTAATTTTGCGTGTACATACATATGCTAGATACTGAACTTATTTTGGTACTTTTAAAGATGTGACAAAGAAAGAAATGTGTTGAGTATGCATAAGATAAGTGTATGTTTATAAAGACTTTTATTAGAATGCTACTTGTATTACTTAGTTTAGGTATAAACTTGAACTTACCTGAATCAGCATCACGCAAATTCATCCAGTTTCTGATTTAAACTGAGGTCAAGGAAAAATAAAGTTCATTTTTTATAAACTTGATTACAAACATGGACAAGCATGTTACTGTATACAACTTATTTAAGGAGGTTAAGCACTGACAACCACATGTAGAAAGCCAGGTGGTATGCTTGCTTTTTAACTTGTTTGTCTAACTATGAATGTTTATCAAAGCTCAGAAGCAGTGACTGCTTTATCAGAGAATTATTATAGATTTATTGTAATTCTTCAAAGATACACTTAAAAGCTATCCAGTTGTCAAATTTATAGTTGCCCTCTAATGAGAATCCTGTTTTATTTGCGAAAAAGGTAGTATTTCTGTAATATACTGAACATTATAATGATATTAAAGAATATTTATGTTTGCACTACCTGCAAATACATTGCTTATGGCAGACTTGATGCAATAGTAAATCTCTTGTTTCTATAGCACTAAGTTTGCAAACAAAAATACGAATCCCTTGATGGTAGCTGGACTCATATGCAAAAGTAATAAAATTAAAGTACAATATATATGAAACAGATTTAAATGAACACATTTATGTTTGATTTAAATAACACAAAATGAACTATAAAAGTCAATACACCCACGCATTCTACAGCTGAATTAATTGTAAAAAGGATACACTTGAAATCCTCTAAGGATATCATCTACTCGCTCGTGGTCTGTGGTATCTTCGGAGGCAATTATTTCCGTCATTGTATTAGGTGTTGAAGATACCAGCTTGAACTTACTTTTTATTA
The DNA here is from genome assembly GCA_963859945.1 of Euplagia quadripunctaria. NCBI lineage: Eukaryota > Metazoa > Arthropoda > Insecta > Lepidoptera > Erebidae > Euplagia > Euplagia quadripunctaria. The sequence goes on from OY982565.1 coordinate 18,022,987, forward strand.
GATTACCAATAATTTGATGGTTTTTTTACACTACAACCTGCATAGGTACTATAAAATACAAATTGACATGTCATAAAGTAATGTCACATGTGTCAATGTGTATTATATGACATACGGACATGACATACACAAGTACAGTAAAGTAATTTGACAGTAATAGACTTAGGGTATGTTCCGATATACACTACGAGCACTGTCCAGTGCTCGTACTGGGCAAAGCTAGTATTGGGATAGTGCACGACAGTAGCGCCACTTAGCATGCGCAACTATTCGGGATTATGTCAAATAATGACATACAATACAAATGTTTTATTATTTTCTAATAAATAAAGTAATTAAAGATACATAGAAAGACGATAAATAGTTTTTTATAGGAATTTGTTACAAACTATAGAAAATGTTTATAGAAATTGTTGTGTTGTTAAATACTATAGAAAAATGGATATAATTATAAAAACCGGTTTTGAATGAATAAAACACAACATAAGTTTTCAACCTCAAACTCTGTTCAAAGGAAATAAATTAGTTTTAGCTCAACATGTAAGAAATGTTGAAGAGCTACGAAGTAATGGTAATAGTTATTTAATAAGAGTCCACATCATTCGTCATTCGTCAAAGATCGGTGACATTAACACCCTATAAGACAAGTTTAAAAGTAAGTACTCTCATAATGCTTTAAACGTAATGAATGCTACATTGCGTTATCCATTATGTTATTAATAATAGTAATTAAATGTGCTACATTATGTAGCACACTTAATTTCGTATTTTACGGTAGGTAAGGTACTTTAACAATTTTTTGCAGTTCACAACACAAAAACAATTATGACCTATTTCAAATTACAAACAAATTGTAGGAAATCTCAAAGCATTAATTTTGTTTGACTGATATGATAGAAGACTATCCCGAATTGTTGCAGATTTCTACCACGGTATGCGCTGTGATCGCTTTACATACCCCCACCATGCACTTTGCACATAGCAAATACATACACTACGTTAGTACTGACACAGATAAGATAATAGTTACTTCGTAATAGATACATCACTCCCATACAAAAGTGAAAATACCTACGTTATAATAGTCTACAAAATTTTATTAATAATAATTGGCGTTAGCTGCGACCAGAAATATATCTTATTTACGCTTTTCGAAGGTTGAGAACGCCTTGCCCACCTTTGTCTGTGTGTGTAACCGCTTTGCCAGACACTTTAGGGTTGTACAAAATACACAAATAATGAAATAGATTATTTATTTGACAATTAAATTTATGGGTGTTGAGTTTTATATAGGCATTAATAAATAAAATGATATCCCCTAAGTTTCATTTTTAAAAGTAATTAAAATATTCTTCACTTTTAATATTGGGTTCGATTCCCACCCAGGACAAATAATTGTGTGATGAGCATGATCATTTGTATTCATATATATATATATATATATGTACATGTGTACAGCATCAACATTTTATGTTACTATGGTAACCAGACTGTTGATAAACATACTTATATATATATATATATAATATAATGCCTATATAAAACTCAACACCCATAAATTTAATTGTCAAATAAATAATCTATTTCATTATTTGTGTATTTTTTGTAGTACACGACGCTAGTTTAACATTTTTTACCCATCTCAAAAAGCGCTCAACGCCGCTAAAGAAGTTTTAACTTCAAAAAATACACCCAATATACTCGGTGTGAATTCGAATCACATACAGCAAGTTTACACCGAGTATACATCAATGTTTTTTTCAAAATCTCAATTAGGAAAAAAATTTACAGGCTTACAAATACTAACGTAAACCAAAAAGTATTTCATAAGTGTGCAACAATCCAAATTTATACCTGCAGAAAATTTGATTTAATCTACGAAAATTATTCTTAGATTTTTAAGTTTTTACTTGGATTATTTTAATATATATTGAAATAAAAAATCAGTAAACACCTCGTAAGCTTGATGATATCATATGACTTAGTGTAAACTCCTTCCTACCTACTGTTGCGAATCACATCACTAATCGGCGGGGTGCCGCGGGGATGGAAGAGACGAGAGGGGAGCGCACACGGCCTCAGGCGCACACTCACTGGTAGGTGTAGACGTTATTTCACGTCACTAGATACAGTAACTACGTACGTAACATGTACCCGCGTAACGAGTGTCAAGCCAAGTAACACACTAGTGATTTTTGTGTACAGGTTATTTCACTACAACGCACACGACATAGTAACTAATACAAGCTGAGACCTCGTTTCGTTAACGTGTCATACAAACGAAGTTTTAAGTTAACGTAGGTACGTTACAATGAGAATTCGTTGCGCGATACGTTTGCTGTTTCTTTCACACTCAGGTGTAAATTGTAATTGGTATACGCATCACTTTCACACACTAGCACTATGCCGACAAATGAACGAGCCGAGAACAACAGTGTATGTGTTACTACAATGAATGTAATTTTGATGCATATGTCCATGATTTTAGAGATTAGTATAGACTCGTTTTATTTTGACTTTATTTTGAAATAATCTCAGCGATTCCGTTAGATGGCTCGAGTTAAACACAAATATTTGTTTTGGCTCATTGACGAATTATATTAATAATTAAGATCTTTCTTTTTTGGCATATTAGTATACGATGGTTTTATTTAAATATTTTGAAAAAAAATCTCAGCGGTAAACCAATAAATGTTTTCACATCAATACTTTGATAGCCTAAATAGATACCAAAAAAATAAAAACAACAATAAAAATATATATCAAAAACATTTAAAAAAAGGCAAAATGTATAGATATTTTAAATCATTTTAAATATTTACGATTCATTATACAGTCAGTCCTAAACCTGAATAAATTAGGAAGGGAAGTGCATTTGAGTTAGACGTTTACTGATGTAACTATAACCACAAAACCGTAGCTTCGACTTGAGACGTTACGAGTTACGACATGATTACGTTCCGTAGCGTAGCCGTACTAAGTAAGTAACGGCACACTGAGATGAGACTAGTTACAAAAATCACGCATACTCGTAACTAGCGACGCCTTTAAAGTAACTAGACACGTTAAGTTTCGTGAAATTCACGTAACGATCTACACCTACTCACAGGCCGCATAAATTGGTAGGTATATAAAACGCGACCTCGAGCGAGTGATGTAGCCGGTACTGGGGAGAAATTCGTTCCGTTATAGACTGACAGTATACTGCCGCAGTATCGTAAGGAAATATATGACGTCATAAACGTTACAAATTTTGTACTGTGAGGAGCATTGGAGTTTTCGAGGTAGGTGCTCTCAGTGCCGTCATATGGCTGTCACGCTGTCACTTTTATTATGCGATTTGACAATTGACTTGAATTGACAACTGACTGTATAGGGGGCAAACGAGCAGGTGGGTCACCTGATTGTAAATGACTACCGCTGCCCATGAGTCACAAGTGCGTCGCCGGCCTTTAAGGTGGGAGTAGGGGAAGAGGGGGTGAGGGGAGGGGGAGGGAAGGGTTAAGGCTTCCGGTAACCTCACTCACTCTGCGAAAAGCAAAGCAATCACTCCGGTCGAGCCGGTCCATACGTGCCGAAGCATGGCTCTCCCACGATAAAAATATCGGAACACACTTATATTGGGTGGCCCAATTCATGAAATCACTAAGTCCAAAAAGTGACTTTTGAGATATTTATGAAAATTAGTTTTAAATGAGAGCTGAAATGACATGTGTTGGTAAAAAAAACAAAAATAAAACACACAATATAATAATAATAAATATCTCAAAAGTCACTTTTTGGACTTAGTGATTTCATGAATTGGGCCACCCTAATTATCGTTTGATTGGCATAACGTTTAGTCGATTTTTTGTTTTTGATCATCTGTTTCTTTTCACGCTAGATATATTTAAATATAAGCCTGTACGTTATTAATAATATTTGGAACTATAACTTTAGAGATAATGAAACGTATATTGGTTTAACAAAAGTGTCTAACATCATATAATTATTCGTGAACATGAAGAAGCGAAAAATGTAGATTATTGGTAGTCATAACAGTTTATGAATAAAACAGCAGAATAATTTTGCGTTTAACGTAGAACAAAAAAATTCAAAATGGTTGACAAAATTGACAGAATATAGAATAGAATGGAAGAGAATAGAGCAGTTGTTGGTATTTTTATGTACCTGAAGTGTATTTAAAAAAACAATAAAGATAGATAATTGGCGAATGTACAGATTTAGCTCTCTGCATTTATGTAACGTTTCGATTAGGGGTTGTTTTGTTTTGGAGAGTATTAATTTCTATGAACTCGAAAAGCGAAACTGACGAAGCTTCAAGGTGATTTTATTTTTATTTTTTAGTTCGAATGTATATATGAATTCTGTTATAGCTCTATTTAAGTAGCCTTAAGGCATAGCATAATCCAATATTCGGCTATATTTATCTGATGCGTAATAATAACAGAGGTTAGGTTAGGCATTACTTGCTGTTTTTGTTCTTTGTTTTCTGCCAAAATTGCATCATTAGGAGTAAAGGATTCCTGCGTTATTTTTGTGTAACTGTATTGTAGGGGGAGCGAAGCATCATCGTCAAAAACTCCAGCCCCTAATAATAGTGAAGAGGAATCTACATCAGGTTTATGCTCAGATACAGTGACCAACCGTACACAAGACATTATGAAGCGTGCTGCAGCTAAACAGCTGATTGAGAGATATTTCTATCAGTTACTAGATGGATGTGGCAAGCCTGACTGTGACAATAAGTACTGTGCATCTAGTGGAGAGGTAATATGCTCTTTTCTTTACTTCTGTTGTTTTAGCCTTTGTTTTATTGGTGAGCTATGAATTTTTATTCATTGGGAAATTAAAGGTCATGTTTAATTGATTAACCTTTTGAACACCGTTACATACATAGATAATTTGAAACATTAATGAAAAAAAACATAAATTTTTGTTTATCATAAATATGCTGGTAATTGTGTTCAAGGGGAAAATAGAATACTATATTATACTTGATTAAAGGAGAATGCCCATTTCAGTATGAAAATCAGTTTCACATTTTTTATGCTGTATCAATTATGTATAAACTGCATTATTAAGCCTGCATTGAGTATTATCTAAAATATAAACGTATATTGTAACATAACTTGGGGTTATTAAGAAATTAAATGGCAATATTAGGTTAAAAAACAATAATGATATGTACGATAACAACAGCGAGAAAATATTGTGACACTGAATTAGAGTTTTTTTTTAATAATGTTTGTGGTCATCATGTTTTTGACAGGGATACCATGTATAAATTAAGGCAAAACTAATACTGAAGTATACATTCACTATATAAACTATGACTACATACACGAAATAATAAGATTACTAAACTACAATATATTTTAATGTGACATTACAAATTATTATGACCTATTATTTAACCATTTTATTTTAAAATGATGTTTATTTACTTTCAACTGGTTTATTTTAAAATGGCAACATTTCACTTAGAATGGAAACGGTCATTGATTCAAGTTTTAGTCCTTGTATGATTTAATTTCAAACCCCAAGAAGAGATTCAGGGTTGAATAGTCACATTAAACCTTTTTTTTTAACATTTGAAATAATGACGCGAAGTGAAAACATGAATGGGCATTCTCTTTTTAGTCTTCAATACGTAACTATAATAATAAACAAAATATTTAAAACAAAAACTAGTAAATAAATTTTAATACAAGTCATCATTGCTTATTAATAACAGATCACATCTAGGTTTATTTAGGTCTTATCAACCACCATGCAATACAAAATTTCATTAATTTATAAGCTGCCAGTCAAGTTAGCTGTTTTATGATCACAAATGGACATTTCAATTACCACACATTTTTATTTTTGGATAAATAGTAAACAAATAGTAGTCTGGACAAGTTGGGTGTCATTTTTTAAACAATTTAATGAATAAAAAGACTTTTTTACATTTCGTGTGAACAGATATCACACGAAATGTAAAAAAAAGTGTTTTATGTGTCATTTTTTACTATTTATCCAAAAATAAAAATGCATAGTAATTTTAAATTTTGATATTTTAGTTCCTTGACTGGGCTATAAGGTCTTATTCTGACACTGTAATTCTAACTAATATTATTAATTGGAATATGAGTTTGTTTGTTTACTTTCACACCTTAATTACTCCACTGGTCATAATGAAATTTTGTTTACACATCATCAGGGGTACATAAAAAGATAGGGTTACTTTCACCCACATAAAAAGTATTGTTCCCAAATGAAAGAAAAATATCTTAAATGCACAATATTCAATACTTTTTTAAATATATTGCATAGCTAACATTTATGTTTAGAATAAATATACAGCGTGTAAGTATCACTGTCGCGAATGACTTACAATAACGTCTTTGTTTGGATACTTATCACAATGCAAAAGTCAGTTTACATAAAAATGCGAGATTAAGGATTTACAGTCAATAGTTTGATTTTCCGCTATGCAATGTAATGGAACACGCGTACTGTGTGATACGGTGAATGACCTTCAGCGCACGGCGCCGTCGAAGCAGCTGATTGCATAAATGTTGTTTAATTGATAGCATTGCAATTTTTTGACCGTATGGGGTATTTACTGATTTTTTTTCGGTAAAATGTTCTGTTTACTCATTATGATATCACTTTTAAGCAAAAAAAACATTATGTAATTTCCAATGCTTTTCCACTCTGAATTATGGTCTGTTCAGAATTCGGTATGGTGTCACTTTACACCCTGTATAATCTTTGTTTAAGTAATGTAGGTTTAACTTTGTATTTAACAAAATTGTTTTTAAACTTTCACAACTGTATGTATTGAAACATACAACAATGCTTGTATTGCTTTTCGCCGCGTGAGCGAGGTTACCGGAGGCCCTAACCCTTCCCTCTCCCTCTCCTCTATTCCCGTCCTTCCCCTCTCCTCCCCTCTAATCCCCCTCTCCCGTCTTCCCGCTCTTCACCACTGTCCCCCTCTTCCCCCTCTTCCCCTATTCCCACCTTAAAGGGCGGCAACGCACTTGTGACTCTTGAGTTACAGGTGCCCATGGGCGGCGGTAGTCATTTACCATCAGGTGACCCGTCTGCTCGTTTGCCCCCTATACCATAAAAAAAAAGAAAAGATCTTATAAATATTTTATGCAACGGCGTGTCAGACTGCAGACCCAGAGCACTACCAATGTGAACCCACTCTTAACACAACCTCAGCTTAGCTCGAGGGGTTAACAAGAATACTAGTAATGTGTGTTGTTAACCCATGTTGCTAGTATGTTTTAAAAAAAAAATGTAAAAAAGCTAAATAGTTTTCTTTTTGAGTTGTTTGATTGTTTAAACGCACTAATCTCTAGAACTATTAGTCGGATTTTAATAATACTTTCTTAGGATTTCATTGAGGAATATAAGCTATGTAAGTGTGCGTCCTTAGTGAACGGCGTATGCCGCATGCAGATTTCGAGGCGTATACATAAGCGGTCGACTGTCCTTAGTGCACGCTAGAGAGCGCCTGCGTTTATTAAAATGTTTTGTTTAATAATGTCGTTATCGAAAATTAAACGTTTACAATATCTAGAAAGAAGTAGTTTCTTTATTGATGATATAATATTTAGTGTCAAAAAAACTAAACCCCGAGATTTTATCTATAGCAAGAAGAGACGGTGAATACGCTAGACTGGAATAACAGGCTTTTCCATCACCGCTGTGATAAAATCTTCCACGGGAAATTCTTCATTTAAATTAATTTGCGACATAATGACAATACTCTGCACTATCCGCCAGTTAAAATCAAAAGACGCGCATTGGCGAGCGGATTGCCCGCCAACATAATGCGCCGAATTGTGGGCGTGCCCGCTTGCAGCCCTGGCAGGTTCAAACATCTCAACTATTTGTTTTGTGCGCGGTGCGCCGTCACTCAGGACACACACTAACATCTTAGGAGGGAAGCAGTGATCATAAATGCAGGTGATTCTGCAGGGAATGGCTAGTCTATGTACATAAACAACTGAAGTGTATTTTACTTAGTAATAAAGTGCGTCGATTAGTTTTTTTTTCGAGTGCCCCTGTTGTTTTTATTTTTGGAATCATGTTAGAAATGTGAACAATATCTATTAAATTGTTTACATAAACTGTAAATAGTACAAATAAATTTATGTTGCTAAGATTAAACCGCGCTTACCACTCGTAAGGGATCGTACTTCGAACCTAAAGCGATGTACAACAGTTACTTTTTTTTTTGTTGACGAGGTGGAAGAACCTCATGGATCCAAAAACCACCCTGGTGTTCCGCTACTTGCCTATGATCGGGGGAGCAGGCATTCATCCGTCGGCCGCACTCCTCTGAGAGCGCGCGCGGAACACTGCGCGCTGCCTCTCGGGCCTATAATGTACAACAGTATCTGTCGTTTCGATATTTATCACCTTTTGACCCAAAATATCGTACACAATAAATACATTAAAATCTCGTAAAATGAAAATTATTTAGGGGTGGGTCGATTCCCACCCAGGACAAATAATTGTGTGATGAGCACGATAATTTGTTCTGTGTCTGGGTGTAATTTATATATAATATGTATGTATTTAGAAATATATAAGTACGTTTATCAGCAGCCTGGTTACCATAGTACAGGCTCTGCCTAGTTTGGAATCAGACGGCCGTGTGTGAGATGTGTGGAGTTATTATTATTATTATTTAAAAAAAAAAATAACACAATAACAAACATCACAAAATTATTCCACAGTAAAAGGAATCGTATAGTTGTTTCTCTGCTCCTACTTGTTTACCAATACCAATCCTACTTGTTGAGTTAGGCCACGTTCCCATAACGGGCGTTGGGCGCGCGTTGACGCCCGTCAACAAGAACACGCATTTTGTTCAAGTCGTTCACATGACGCCGCGCGTTTTGATCCGACGCTTGCTTGACGCGGCGGCACCGCCCATGGCGGCGACGCTCGCTTTGAGATCATTGGTTTTCTGTACATTCGTTCACATGAGCGCGCGTTTTCAACGCGGCGACAAGTGATTGTAATAAAAGGATTCGGCCATTTAAAATAAAAGCCCGTATACCATTTTTCACAAAGCATGATTTCGGTGACACTTCATTTTATACAGTTAATAAAAATAAAAATATAACATACAAGAAATGCCAAAAGCTCTACTACTTACTTTTATTTTTATTTCACATCAAAATTTCAAATTTTAATATTAATTCAAAACTTTTATAGATGAAAAAATCAATCTATATGTACATATAAAAAGCTTTTATTTAGCTTCCGTATGTTTCTTGCCACAAATCTCGGAAAGTGTTTGATAAATTGTCTTCCAATCTTTACTTTTTTTATTTCGAAGTTTCAATAGAAACATACATTTTACATACATTTTCGACTGATTGATAACGAAAAATACTGAGTATTTTAGATTGACTTCTAATTTGTCATAGTTACATTTGTGTAATTTTACTAAGCCTTAACTGAGTTTAGTTTCATGTAGCCTAAGTTAACGATATTAAGTTATAAAGTGGCTTTCAGTAAGCCTGGATGTTAAAATGGATGAACCCAATATTGCCGTCTTTTCTTGTGTTGCTGTTTCTGACGTCGATATAAAATTACCAAACACAAGGCTTTTTATATGTCTATCTTCAACGAATACAGAATTCGAACTGAACTGCGACACTGCGCGGTCGACGCCCGTAAAACGCTCGCCATGTGAACACTATACAGGCGGCCGACGCGCGTCGGGCGCGCGGCCGCCGCCCATCATCTGAACGCACTCTGAATAACACAATAACAAACAACACAAAATTATTCCACAGTAAAAGGAATCTTACATTTGTTTCTCTGCTCCTACTTGTTGAGTTTGTGCATTTGCTATGTAGTGTGTATGTAGTGTAGGAAATATTACAGTGTGTACAGTTAATTTTGGAGTTTTCATAATCACAATATATCGACAATATATCTTTGAAAAGTGGATTGAGAGGTGGCGGCACAGATTACTAAGTAGTTACTACCAAACAGATAAATCACTCCCTACAAAAATATCGATACCTATCGTTTTAATTGCCTACTCTTTCCGGGCTTTAAAATGTGTGTAGGGCTACCTCTTGAATAAATTTAAAAAAAAAGTTATAATTCTTATATAAATTAAGTACTTAACGCTTATTTTTCATTTCCAATGTTTTAGTATATAAAACATGCATACGCCAACTGCAGAATCATAAAATATAAGCCTCGACGAAAAAATGTGCTCAAAATGAATCGATTTGGACGACGGGAACTGGCTCTAATAGCAATAAACATTTAAGCAAATTGAATAAATAAATAGAATGTCGTACGTCGGTAACATAAAGGGGTTACTGGGGTTCTTTGGGGAGTCGGGTGGCTCGAATAGTTTTTATTCTCACCAACGCAAAATGCGGATTGCGGATATTTGCCCGTAAAATCGATGTTATTGATCGAAATAACATCAATAAACTTAAAAAATCAAATCAAGTATTTGCATCCAATTACCATATTATGTACATCAAGGAGCGACTTTATTTTTAGGAGACCAGGAGGTAAAGAAATGTATCGGTTTTTTAATATCAATTTATTAACCTCATGTCTTAGTCATACATATCAATAATGATTTTAAAATATTTATGTGACCATGGCCATGGTATTGATCGTTTTATCATGTTTTGAAACAAAATATTACATTTGCCACTTGAAATTAAAAACCACATTGTAGTAAAAATATCATCATTTTCATTTAGGATAATTTATTTATAATAATTACGTACCTAGGAAATAATTAACAGGTAATGAGATAGTAAGTACCTACACAACTTTGTTCACAAAAAAATGTTTATGCACTCACATTGCCTAACAAATACAGTGTCAGTATTGAAAGTTCCTTAATTTTAAATTCATGGAATCTGTATACAAATACGTGAAGAGAATTCTTTGTACGCTTTTTCAAGAACATTTGAAATTTGGAATATTTCAAGTTTGTGCATTGAAGTGCAGAAACCTAAAATTTTTAAAGCAATATGTTTCAAATTCAACATATACGTGAATACGGCTACACATAAAGAAACAGGCGTCCAGTGTATACATATATACGATGGCATTTCAAGTTATACGGGCCAATGAAATAAACCAAAAATATTAAAATCTAATGAATTATGGTCGAAATTAGACCACCAAGCGATCTGTCGTACACATATAAATTGTCTATGAACGAGTCAATACCTTAGGCACTAATAAAAGTTATAATGGTATCGTATTTTTAGGGTTCTGTTCCTCAAAAGGAAAAAAAGGAACCCTTATAGGATCACTCTGTTGTCGTCTGTCTGTCCGTTAAGACCCTTTTTCTCAGGGACGTGTCGAGGCATCAAGTTGAAATCAACATTAAATAAATATGTCTGCGGTCTCTGGACGCTGTAAAAAAGATCAAGCTTCTAAGTCAACGCAATCAAAATATACGGCGATTTAAGCCTTAGATTTTAACAAATTTGAACATTTTGCAGGTAAATCAAAACCTACAGGGTATTTCCCATTGATCTAGAATCATGAAATTTGGTGAGAAGCAAGGTCTCACAACATAAGTAAATAAAAAAAGTAAACGAAAGTCGTTAATTTGTTGTTATATCACATAAAAACCTTTTTTATTATTATTACAAACTTATATTTTGCGGTTCAAAAGCTACTTTGTCGTATATTGATGTATGGGAGAGTATTTTTAGAACTGCAAAGTTACGTTTGTATTTCGAAAAATCGGGCAAAAATCTTCCAGAATTGATTTTCGAGACGTACTATCTACATACAAGTTTGTTTGCTTTCGGAACCCTCGGTACGCAAGTCGTACTCGCACTCGCCCGGTTTTTTTATTACATAACTACTATGAGTGTACCTAATATTGATAAATATCATGATTATCATCTCATGCAACGGAAAAAAGAGAAAAAATCAATAAATAATATTTATTCTCAACATGCAACATGGACCCTTAGTAATATAACTTCACAAACATCTTGTCTTAATCGTAAAATGTAATGTTAATTTGTGTAATTTTTCCTTTTAGGCAAGAAATCTGTCTCCAAATGAAGCAGCAGCAGAAGCTATAAAACTGTTCTATAAAGAGGCTCGCCTCTGTGACACACTGCCTAATAAAGTGCCTCGCACAGAGTCCAGTCCCTGCGATTCTAGTTCTAGGTAAGCATTTATGACTGTACTTTTTTCCCCGTTCTTGCAAAATTCATTGATGCTCCGTTCCTATTGGTTGTAGCGTGATGTTATTAGCCTATAGCCTTCTTCGATGAATGGGCTATCCAACACTAAAAGAATTTTTCAATGCGAACCAGTTGTTCTTGAGATTAGCGCGTTCAACCAAAGAAACAAACTCTTCAGCTTTATAATATTAGTATAGATGATATATATTTCCCGGTTCACTTTGGGTGTTAAAGGGTATCCATTACTGCTATATGGATACACATCACATTCGTTTTTATGCATTAGCTTCTGTTCACTCGTCGTACAAAGTTTTACATTCGCCATGGATGGTTCATGCATGTAGTGCTGTACATATAAAACTTGTATGAAAATTGGAGTCCCAATTCGCAAACACACACGACATAAAGTATTACATAATATATATTAATATCTCACTCCATCGTCGTAGGACTCGCATTAGACTCCACGATATAGGTACATGCCTTATCTCCCACCCTTAGCTGCAACGACACATGCGCCCGAACGATAACTCTAATTACCCGTGCACGTTCACATTGTCCGCATGACGCGACAGATACTAGTCTTTTGTCGCTAACTAGTAATCACTTATGAAATTTCACTCAAAAGAAGTGAGTACTCATATCGTATTATATTCTATCTAAATGCAGTATGATTTCTTAAGAGTGGAATCTGTTTGGCTCAGGTACAAATCATAATTATCAGAATATTATTAACCCTATAAGCAAATGGGTAAACACAAGCGTCGCTCCGCTATGAAAAGAAATTTTAACATGACTAGAAATTTCATAAAATAAATTAATCAATTGCATTTAACCAACTAAAATCCTACTCAATTAAGTAAAATGCTATCATTTTACTTAATTATTAAAACATTTTTTTCGTGGGAGAGCAATGCTTCTGCACGTATGGGCCGGGTCGACCGGAGTGATACCACGGCCTCACGGAAAACCGGCAGTGAAGCAATGTTTGCATTGCTTTTCGCGGAATGAGTGAGGTTACCGGAGGACCTAACCCTACCCCTCCCCCTCTTCCACCCTTCCCCTACTCCCACCTTAAAGGTATGTATTGAAACATACAACAATGCTTGTATTGCTTTTCGCCGCGTGAGTGAGGTTACTGGAGGCCCTAACCCTTCCCTCTCCCTCTCCTCTATTCCCGTCCTTCCCCTCTCCTCCCCTCTAATCCCCCTCTCCCGTCTTCCCGCTCTTCACCACTGTCCCCCTCTTCCCCCTCTTCCCCTATTCCCACCTTAAAGGGCGGCAACGCACTTGTGACTCTTGAGTTGCAGGTGCCCATGGGCGGCGGTAGTCAATTACCATCAGGTGACCCGTCTGCTAGTTTGCCCCCTATACTATATAAAAAAAAATTTTTGGACTTGAAGCATTTAATCAATTAACGAAGATTTAACCAATTGATTTTCAATGTCGTTTCCGTTTACACTAGCGATTTAGATATTTGCAGCATCAATGGTAACTAAGTCAACATGTGGTGACTGATTTCTCTCTTGCCCTAATGCTTGCCTTGTATCCAAATAATGGTAACGTTCCAGCACAACATGTAATACGTCAAATGCAAAAGACAAAGAAGACAACAAACAAAAGGATGAAATTCCAGAGTCCAGCCCTATGTCGTCTAAAGAGAGCACATCCAAGGAAGAGGAACCACAAACTAGTCATAATGTTACTCACCAAGAGGAGCCCAAAACTCGTAGTTATAACAGTAAGAATCAGATGCTCTTGCGCTTAATTAATAACAATTGTAAGTAACAGTTTCATAGTCTTTAGATGTTGGAATCTACTAACATACCACAAGATTTGTGGCAACCTCGTATCTCCCTTCTATTCATTCTTCTTTTCATATTGCGTCTTTGTGCTGTAAAAGTGTGAGTGGTAATTTAGTGGTTGTGGGGACTGGCACGAGGCCAGAGTAGTGTGAACTTTAAAATGTTGTGGTAGAGTAGTAGATTTGTAACCATATTGTACATACTTTCAGTATAGTAGCTACTCTCATGCTTAAATCAAACCTAGAACTAAATAACTAACTCAATGATTCAGAATAATTGAATATGTTTTGGATTAGTTGCTGAATGTGACTAAAATAAGTAACTAAATTAAACATGGAATAAAAATTGTTATTCTATCCAAGTAAGAGTTCATGTTTTTGTGTACGTATGTGTAATGTTGTTGACGAATAAAACACATCTTGTTAAAGTAAGGCGGTGACAGACTCATACTCAGGTTTACTCACAAAGACCTATAGTGTATCAAATATGTCTCCTATGCAATAAAAACCAAACAAAAATGTAAAAACTTCGATAAAATCAGCGAACAACGAAGATTTTAACGAAGAATTACTCGGATAACTTCTGTGCAACTAGTAAATAAAGGAAGGTACTGCTAAGCAAAATTTATAAATTATTTTGCTTACAAGTATTTACAAACTATTAGTACCAATCAGCAACAATCCTTAATTATCGTAATTAAATAATAGCACTAGTTAAAAAAGTAATCATTTCTTAGGTATTAGTAATACTTAATTAGTTATTCCTTAGACCAGTGGACCACGCATAATAAATTATAGGGTAGAGTAATTAAGGTAAATATAGATAATGTTAATAGCCATACTTACGTTAAGTACTTTCCCCTAATTTATATAAAAACACAAATTTCATTTATAAAAATATCAGTTGCATTTCACCTTCCAAGTAGGAAATCGAAAATGGATCTACCATTATTCATTAGTTTGGTAACGAAACTTGACGAGTTGATAACTGCGTTATTAGATGGTGCCCCGTTGACTGAAGAGAGAGTGTATCAGTTGTGTGAAGATTGTCTTCAAACGAAAGTGAGACAACCATTAATCAGGGCACTGGGGGAAGCGTTCACAACACCAGCCACATTAGCGAGAAGTTTTGCTAGTAAGGTTCTAGATAATAATGAAGCAACTCCTGGCAAAAGCAGTGGTAAGTTTTTGTTATTTAATTATTATAATTTTTTTATAATATGGGAGGCAAACGAGCAGACGGGTCACCTGATGGTAAAATACTACCGCCGCCCATGGGCACCTGCAATTCAAGAGTCACAAGTACGTTGCCGGCCTTTAAGGGGGAGTAGGGGAAGAAGGGTTAGGGCCTCCGGTAACTTCACCCACTCGGCGAAAAGCAATGAAAGCATTGCTTCACTGCTGATTTTTTGTGAGGCCGTTGTATCACTCCGGTCGAGCCGGCCCATACTTTATTGTATTTGCTGTAAATGTAAATGAAAGTACATTTTTCAGCACATCTAAACATTTTCAGACAAGTCACAAATGTTTTGACACAAAATATAAAATTTCAGATAAAGAATCAAAGGCAATGTGTTTATCGAGTGATCCAGACAAAGACGTAGATAGTGTGACGGGACCTGAGTTAGACGTGGCCTCGTGTCGCAGAGCCTTTCAATACCTTGCCAAAGTAAGTATTATGAGAAATAAGGACTACTGAATGAAACAGAACTAGATATTTTGTAACAGGGATTGACTAACGTAATTTGCAGACCATTAGTCATAATAATATCTAGAATAGAAATATACTTTATTGTACATCAATTACGGTCAACGTTTCTCCCAAAGGCACAGACATTGTTTTTGCCAAAGGTGAGGCGAAGGAGTTTATTAAGCCAAACACTTCAAATATACTATAATTGCAATATCAGGCAGGCCCTATGCTTGTTTGTCACCGACGTAGTATAAAAAAATATATACCTGATATACTTAAAATTTTACAATAAATGGGTGTGCTATGTTCTTGTTTGCCAACGCAGTTGTAGATTTAATGAAAATTACCCTTCAACGACCTTTTCGTAATACGTAAAAAGTTTCAATTCACAACTACATATTATAAAACAAATTCCCCCGCCACGTCTGTCTGTCTGTTCGCGATAAACTCAAAAACTACTGAACGGATTTTCATGCGGTTTTCACCAATAGATAGAGCGATTCATGAGGAAGGTTTAGGTATATAATTTGTTAAGGTTTTGTGTAAATTGGTTGAAATATGATTATGATCGTTGAAGATGTCTCTGCTACCCGTGCAAAGCGGGGGCCAGTTGCTAGTTAATTACTAAAATAAAGTATGACTTATGTTACTTCTAGATAAAGTTGTTTTCTAATGGTGAAAGAATAATTAAAATCGGTTCAGTGGTTTTAGTGACTACAAAAAGAACACAAATCTTTTCTCTCTATAACATTAGTATAATGTAGCCTCCCGGCAAAAAAAGTGTCATATCACAAAAAAACTGTCATATCACATGTTAGGTTCGTTTTAAATTTTTTATAGCATTGAATAGCAAATGTTTCATTTAGTAAGCTGTAAAAACATCGTTATTAACTCAGTAAAAAAGGGAACAAAGTTCCCCTTTTCACTGAGCTGTTTTGTTCAATTCACAGGCATAACAGTCGTGTTTTCGCGAAATAACTGTTTTTGTATTATGGCACTTTTTTTGCCGGGAGGCGATATGTATATTAGACATCTATTACACAGCAATATTATAACCGACAAATAAGGAAATAAGGAATTTGTCTAGATAAGAAATAAAAAAGGTTATAGGTAAGTGCACAAAGAAAGCCCATGAAGTTGTAGGTTGTTATCTTATTTCGTATACACGAAGTGGCAGAAGGCTGATAACACGAAGCTAACAAAGAAAAGTATTTTTAACCTTTTGAACGCCGCGGTCGGCCATATCTATATATTCGGCAATGACCGACAGAAATAAATATATAAAAATAACTTTTCTGTGTTCTTTTTCGCTATTACTTAAAACTACAAGAATCTATTATTTGTAATTAGTATTCAAAAGTAAAATAATGAATCTCATTTCATAGTAGAAGAACGATAATTAAAAACATCATCTCGAAAGTCGGCAAAAACCTACAGCTAGAGATGGGTATGAAAGGAAACTATGTTTATTTGTTATAGAAAAATTTACTGAAAAGAAAAATTGTTTACGACCTTGTTGCTCAAACTATTTTTCATCATCTTTTTTTAAGCTTTTATTTAGTTTGACCTGTACTTTTATATAATTAAGTAATATGTTATACATCTACTATGCAATACTATAGTATATAATTAAAACTGGTATTAATTATTCGTAAAAATTAAAAATATTTATCACACAATTAAGAACTTTTGTCAGTCCCTCTTCGTTCATTCCAATTATTGTCGACAAGTAGTTTGCCACGTGTTACATACCTAAATCGAATACGGGAATTTTGCAAATGCCAAAGCTTCCACGCCCCAGTCGGCATTCACCGACAGCGGATGACGTCACGAACGTGACCATGCTGTAACTAAGTAATTTGAAATATATGAATTACATTTTGTTATTCTTTTGTTTGCTCATGCATAACTTGATAACTACGAGGGCTACACTGAAAATTTCGGGAATCAAGGAAGTGACAACATTACTATTTAAAATGTATTTATTGCTTTTCGAAGTATTCTCCGCGAAATTTGACACATTTTTCCATACGATGGAACCAATCATTGAAGCAACCATTCCATTCGGAAGTTGGGGTCGCCAAAATGGCCGTTTTGTAGGCGTCCACAGCTTTTTCAGGTGATGAAAATCTCTGACCACGCAATTTATTCTTTATTTTAGGGAATGTATAGAAATCATTAGGGCTTAGGTCGGGACTGTACGGCGGATGGTCTAATAACTCTGTTTTCTTGCTCTAAAAACTCTTTTGTTCTGTGTGCGGTGTGAGAACTCGCATTGTCGTGATGGAGGATGAGGCGGCGGTTGCAGTTCTCTTTACGGAGTTCGGAAACGACCTGTGGCAAACAAATGCTAGCATACCATTCTGCATTAACCGTTCTTTGTCCCTCAAGAGGAATAGTCGCAACATGGCCGGTTTTGGAGACAAACGTGGCCCCCATTTTTTTTTCAACACTCCGTGAACGAACAATTTTAGTTGGCTTTAACTCATTTTCGAACACCCAAACTCGTGACTGGTTTTTTGTTTCGGGTTCGTACGCGTATATCCAGGATTCGTCACCTGATACAATGTTGTATACAGCATTTGAGGATCCTGCGTGGAATCTTTCGAGAGTTCTGACGCACCAAGTAACGCGAGCCGCTTTTTGCTCTTCACAGAGCAGATGCGGTATCCATCGGGAAAACAACTTTTTACACCTAATTGTTCATGCAAGATTATTTGTATTTGACTCATGCCAATGTCTAAATTTGCCTGAATTTCGCGGTATGTCACATGTCGATCTTCCTCAATCAGCTTAGGCACGGCATCAACGTCGACCTTGACGGGGATCATCACTGAGCTTGACACGTCCACGTTGAAATTCAGCAAACCAGCGATAAATTGTGGTTTTGGATGGGGGAACAAATGCAGGAAGCATCCGGTCAACACACTGTTTTTGTGTTAAACCGCTTCGAAAGTCATAATAAATCATCGCCCTTGAATTTTCTCGAGTCAATTCCATTTTCTCAACGACTAAACAAGTTTGACAAGACCTTGTGACAAGACCGAGAATCTTTTTTTTAAATAAATAAATGGTATTCAATTTTTAAAACCAAGGAGTTTTCAATTAAAAAGATTTTAATATGATCCCGATACTTTTAGTGCAGCCTATGTACTGTGTAATCGTTATTATTTTAAGAAATAAGATGATATTAAGTGAAACTTCATGCTGTAAGTGATATTTAACAGTAAAAAAATAGGAGATAAACAGTAATAATTAGTAGGTTATATTTTTGTAGGTATTTGAAGTGAATTTATGGTTTGGCGTGGGGGACTCGCCGATGAATTTACGCTCTGTCGGTCAAAGAATTATTCTAAATCAATACACATCGCAATACCTGGGGCTCAAAATGTTAGTAATGATAATATGAGTACATAAATGACCTATAATGTTACAGGTGCCATCAGAAAACTACAGTTCAGCCTTAGTGACAGCCCTCAAAACGCTAGCCGACAACATGTTGATAGACCTACGGATAACTAAAAAACTGGTGATGGACGACGCCGTGAATTGCTTTGTGATAGCGTTCGAGGTGCCAGATCTTGGTTGTAGCGATTACCTGGAGATAGCCTTGCCCGCGCTATGTCATGCTGCCGAACATTTGTCTGTTAAAGGTAACAAAATATGTCTGTATATTACCTGTTCTTTTTCAGAACTTAAGTCAAAAAAGTTAAAAGTATAAATGTTGATTAAATTAGTAACGCTCTAAATTAGTAAGTACTGCTCATATTATGAGAGATCTACATGCAAATATTTGTTTTTCCTTAGATACTTTTTACAAGCTTTTATTTAACTTGCAATGTTTGTATGTATATTTGTCGGGGAATTGCGACTTTATTGTGTCGGAACAAGAGTCGCTATTTATTTAAATCATTTGGCGGAGTGAGACTTCTGTACTATTATGTATTCTGTGCCCATAGTTCTTTTTTCACCGATTTACTTTATCCGATGAGCCTGCTTTAAGACTATGAATATGCAAATGTATCAGTTCTGATTTCATAGCCAATCTTTGTGTGTGTAAAGTAAGTTGGTTTAAGCATTAATTGATTTTACCACTGTGAAGAATTCAATTGATTTTATTGATTGCACTGTTAACTATTCCTAACATAATGTAACACTATTTATAAAAATAACTACCATAATAATTAAAAAACTTCTCTATTTCCAGGTCAAGCGAAACTGGCGCGTATCTGGGCACAGCACTGTAAAGACAGCTTACGTCACATCCTAGAGACTCTCCAACAGCTCATAACGCTCAGGGTTATTTCTACAAATTACACACGACAGTTCCAGGTGCAAGACGACGAAGTTGTTACTTGTGCCACAAAGTTTATGAAGGTACGTATACTATTTTTTGCAGCATATGGTAAGCAACTCATCATCATCATCTGCCTACTCTTCTTCCAAGTTTCACTCTACTCTACCTTACGGTATGCAACTAAGGCCAATAAAGTAAATTAAGTAATAAAAAAATTGATTAATAATTTCAGTAATGTATATTTCTCGTAATTTAGCTACTTTTGTTACTGACCGTACAACAAGCAGACATGAACTTAAGTTGCAAAACTCAGTCTACAGAATAAATAACATTGACATAACAATTTACACAGCGGCGAATTTACACATTTACCGCCAGTAGGCTATTAAAATTTTGCCGCCCCTACCAGTCGGTCTATCTAATTCGATACGACCAGGACAAGACATAAAAAATAATGTTGGCCCCAAATTTGCCGCCCCTAAAATCTGCCGCCCTAGGCTTCAGCCTAGGTAAATCCGCCACTGAACGTATATCAAATGTTTAGTGACGTAGCGTGACTCTAAAAGCACATTATAAAAACTTAATATATATTCTTTTACAGATAGTGTATTACGCAAATATGTTAGCGGGCTCGATGGAGTCCAACTCGTTGCGCGAGGAACCAATCGTTATCAACAACCAACAGGATCCACTGGAAAATGTGTTAGGACATCTCTACCCACCCACCTCTATGAAGGGCTCTAAGCATTCACAGCCTGATGACCCCTTAGGTATTGTATTTAGCCTTTATCATAATATTTAAAGTATGGATAAATCCATCTGCTTGTATGTACTATTATATTTTTCGGTGTACCATAACCCGCTAAGTAGTATATTAGAAAGTAGCTGGTGAGTGAGATTGGTAGTGCTTGTTAGGGAAGGAAATATGTTCAAATCAAATTATAGGTATTTTGGAAATGTCGGGAATAGCAGTCAGTCAGAATAAGTCAGTTATGAAGCTAGTTATCTGTTCCAATATGTAGATCATACGGAGAAGAACAGGCAAAAATCTTTAAGAGACACTCTTTTTCTACGTTTTTAGGGTTCCATTTCTCAAAAGGTAAAAAAAGGAACCCTTATAGGATCAGTCAAGACCCTTTTTCTCAGGAGCCCGTGGGCGCATCAAGTTGAAATGAATACTAAATAGTTATGTCTGCGGTCCCTTGAAGCTGTACAAAAATCAAGCTTCTAAGTCAACGCAATCAAGAGATGCGGCTATTTAAGGCTTAGGTTTGACCAAAATTGAACATTTCGCAGGTAGATCAAACCTATAGAGACCCCCATTGACCTAGAATCATGAAATTTGGTAGGGGGGAATAAGGGGCGAGGAAGGGAGAGAGGAGGAGGGAAGGGTTAGGGCCAACGGTAATCTCACTCACTCGGCGAAAAGCAATGCAAGCATTGCTTCACTGCCGGTTTTCTGTGAGGCCGTGGTATCACTCCGGCTGAGCCGGCCCGTACGTGCCGAAGCATGGCTCTACCACTGTGAAACTAACTTGTAACTATGTAAAACAAATCTTGGAAGTCCATTTCAACCTACTTCTAATTGTCGACAATACTATAATTTGGCATCTTGGAGCCCTGGCTACTACAAATTGGGCTTGGTAATGGTCTGATGATGAAGCGAAGAGGTAGATGATAGTGGAACTCAATTTATTTTTAATTCACCATCAATTATACCTACTTCGTGATGATACTTATAATTTAGATTACGATAAACGAATCCAGAGAAATCCAGAGATTTGAGCGCTTACCCTTACTTCTTAAAAGGGCTCCAAGAATAGTAAGACTATAGTATACCAAAAACCTTAAGTCCTGTCATTTAAAGTAGTTTATGAGAAATTCTAATGTGTGAACCATTTTGTTTCAGCCATTGAATTAGAAATAAATGTATTAGATGCTAGAAAACCATACCTGCCATTTGAGGAATTCTACAACGAACCTCTTAGTGATACAATTGAAATGGATATAGACTTTGGTAATTTTAAGACGGAAATAAGTAAAGGTAAGAATCGTATTTTGTTGTTATTTTTTAAAATAATAATAATATCCTATCTAGATCAAAGCGAAGTGGAGCTTCTCTGGGTTGTGGAGCTTCAGAACATGGATAAACATACATAGCAATATGTAGATACAGTTTTTTTTAATACATACATATTACACATAGAAACACCTAAGACCAATGTACATAAGACATGTTCATGCATACAAATATTTACACTGAATGGGAATCGAACCCATGTGGTTACTATATGTAATAAGGTTACTAGGTGTTTTAGAAAAGAATTGGTAGTTAAATAAAGTTATTTATTCTATTCTCTACCACGATGACAAATTATTATTGGAATATCCAGTTGGTATTGTTCAGCATATCAGCATCACGTGGTATCACTATGTCAAAGTTTGTTTGTTATGTATAACTGTATCTCTTTGTTAATCATTTGATTATAAGGAATATATTTATATATTATATACATTTATATTTATAAGGCGTATTTACAAGGCGACTATGATATTTAGCTTGGTGCATATATGATTATGGAAAACAGATTGGAAATTTGAAGTTTTTTAACAAAGGATGTTGACCTCGTACCCAATACATAAATTTTAGCTTAACTAAAATCCTGTAGAGAGTGAAAATAGGTTAACATCGTGAGTAGAGGCGTAATGGAATGTGTAATTTGTGACAAAAAGTGTATAAAATTTGACATATCTTTTTTTGACACATTACATACGGCCGTCTGATCTCAAACTAAACAGGGCCTGTATAGTGCAGTCGGTGGAGCTTCAAATCCTATCAATTTTAGTTGTGACTCTGCACAATTACGTTTTTGGTAGGAATCGATCGGGAACAACCAATAGAACAATATGTAGGGGTTGCGCAGTAATTCTTATGGCAGGAATTTTCGTGAAAATTCCGAAAAATGCCTTTTTTTTTTGACACATTTTTGTAAATAACTCGTGGTGTAAGTCTCTAAGGGGAAAGTTGTAATGAACTTTTTTGTTCCTCAATTTTTTTGCAACAAGAGAGTACTAATCAAATTTAAAATAAAAAATGTTTATTTAAAAATAGCGAAAGTGTGAAAAAACTATAATATTTCTAAATACATATAGCTTAAATATTTCTAAATACATATAGCTAAATTACTCCCAAACCCAGAATAAATCATCATACTCATCACACAATTATTTGCCCCGAGTGGGAATCGCACCCACGACCTCTGGCAGTCATGATCACTGACCACTAGACCAACGGTCACTAGGCCAGCCTAAATCGAACATTGAAACATTTGTAATTCCAGGTAAAAAGTTCGCGTTCCTAAAATACCCGTTCATCCTGACGGTGGCGACGAAGTCCCTGGGCCTGTACTACGAGAACCGCATCCGCATGTACTCGGAGCGGCGCGTGTCGCTGCTGCACGCCGTGGTGGGCGCGGCGCCGCCCATGCCCTTCCTGCGCCTCAAGGTGCGCCGCTCGCACATCATCGACGACGCGCTGGTCGGGGTCAGTACTTCACACTTACACACTATCTATTACGTGAACACTATTCTTTGAAGCAAACACTACGCTCGGAAAAATAGGCAATTTACCAAAAGGTGAAAGACACTGACAGATTATATTCTGTACTAGTTGTGCCCGTGACTTGGTTCGCGTTTATGTGGGGAAAATGCAATATGTCGCTTATAATAGGCGTTGCACCTATTCTTGAAAAGGGGGAATCCTCTAGGCAAGATTTTAGAATGACTTTCCTCGTCGCACGTTACGCTTCATGCGCTCGGCAGACGATGGTTAGGTAGAAAAAAGTGTTAGCGAAACGAAAAATACTGACCGCGAGTTGATTTATTTTATTTACGCCATCTGTGGAAAGGAATGAAAGTCACTTAGGTGTGACTTCCTTTCCGTAAGTCTCGAACTCACGTGATAGTGCGTGACGCTCACGGTCAGCATATAACGGCGCTCTGCGATCCCCTATGCTATCCTACGATTGAAAATCTGCCATAACGGAATGAATTTATTATTTTGTTAACGTATACAAACATTTTTATGATCGCATAGAGAAAACAGGGAAGTAATTT
This sequence comes from Euplagia quadripunctaria, assembly GCA_963859945.1. Classification (NCBI taxonomy): domain Eukaryota; kingdom Metazoa; phylum Arthropoda; class Insecta; order Lepidoptera; family Erebidae; genus Euplagia; species Euplagia quadripunctaria. Next base: position 18,047,109 of record OY982565.1, read on the forward strand.
TAAGTAAATAAATGCACTAAGGTTATTATTTTGCGGAGAATCTTAACACAGCTACAATTAAGCACACATACGCTCTTAACACAGCTACAATTAAGCACACATACGCTCTTAACACAGCTACAATTAAGCACACATACGCAACACTTTTTAGGTTATATGCACTTTCAGAAATTATTAAATTTGATACTTATTTCGTTTATTTTTGTGAAAATATTTATTACATTTATTTGTTGCCCTAAAACACTTCCACAATATTTTTGGAAATGTAAACATAGTAGATATGCGTAGATTGTATTATTTTCTATTAAATTATGATGAATATTAGACTACAAATATTTACCTATGGGTATTATGTAACGTTTATATTAAAATTTACAACTCCTCATTCAAGTATTCTATGCTGATAATAAATATCTGTTTTGTATAGTTAGTATTAATTGGGTCCAACAGATGTCGTTACATGTTGTTTACAATATAATGATACATTTTTCTTGAAAATTTAAAATTATTTTTTCTATGGATAGAGAGAACCGATTGCGATAAATCAAATACTTAATGTACACACTACTTGTGCATAAAATGTTTCCACGAGTATTTCGTACTTTTACGTGATGCGATCAAACACGTTTACAGATTAATTGTACTTATGGAAAAAGAAGATCACGTGAAAGTTGTCAAAGTATCTCCTTTCCAATAGAAAAATAATGATTGGAATCAGACTACGATTTAATGAATTATAACGAAGTACACATTTTGATTTTCATCCTCCCTTTTAAGAAAACCGTCCTGAGTTTCGGGATAAAAAGTATCATATATCCCACCTCGTAGTATGAACTCAAATCATGCCAAATTTCATTTGAATCCGTTTCGGCGTGATGCGCGGTTATGATACAGACAGACAGACAAAACTGAAAAAAAAAATAGTTTTGTCTTCAGTATCGATTATAGTGCCCCAAAAAAAAAATTTTAAATTATCTTTAATGTACAGAATTTGACCGTTTTGAATGTTACAGTTTTAATATAAGCATAGATGTATTTTTTAGCTGGAAATGGTGGCCATGGAGCGAGCGCTAGACTTGAAGAAACAACTAGTCGTAGAATTCGAGGGTGAACAAGGCGTGGATGAAGGTGGAGTCAGTAAGGAGTTCTTCCAATTGATAGTGGAAGAAATCTTCAATCCAGACTATGGAATGTTTACGCAACAGCCTGATTCCCTCACCGTGTGGTATGTTTTCCTTTTTTATATTGCTATCATAAACTATAGCTCTGAATTTTTAACAAAAGTTTCATAAGTTAGTCTGGATAAAATCGAAATTTGGTAAACAATCTCATACCTAAGCATTAATTGCTGCGAATTTTTGTGAGGAGGCTGTAAAAACCTCTGAATGTAAAGTGATACGTGGACACCTGTTTGCTTAAGGATTTAAGTTGCTGTTTTCTGCTAATGTACTGTCGAAGACGCAGTGACTCAATTTCTCCCGCATTAGAAATTACTCGTGTGTTGCGGGGGACTTAACAAACATACAAACAACGGACACAAAGAACACCCAGAATCGGGTGGGAACAGAACCCACGACCTATGGCATAGCAGTCAGGGTCACTAACCACTAGGCTAACAGGCCAGTCACTTTTCGCTGCTTTGTTTGTTTAGCAGAGCTAATACGACTAGGAGTTGGACGGGTTTACCGTTCCTAGATATTGCGCTTATAAGCAATGTAACAAATAACTTTGTAAGAGTTTCTTGCCTGTTCTTCTCCATAGGATCTACGTTTTGGAACAGGCAACTAGCTTCACCTACTACTTATACTGACTGACTCCTCCTGACAATTCAAAAATACCTACAATGGGTTTACTTGAAATAAATAATTTTGATTTTGACGGACTATATAAATATGACATAACGTTGTTCCAGGTTTAACATGACATCATTCGAGACTGAAGCGCAGTTCACGCTGATTGGTATAGTGTTAGGTCTGGCGATATACAACAACGTTATTCTTGCCGTTAATTTCCCAATGGTGGTATATAGGAAGCTCATGGGCAAGAAAGGGTCGTTCAAAGACTTGGCTGACTGGAACCCCGTAAGTACTCTCACTTTGCGGCATACATGAAACTTGCACCTTTTTCTAACTTTACAAACTAGTTTTCGCCTGCGGTGTCACTCACGTCAATCTGTCAATCAATTCACTATCCATCGGGAATAGTATATTTTTTGGGGTAAAAGGTACAATATTGTCCTTTTTTGTGCCTCTGACTACGTATATGCAAAATTGCATGATGATCTGTTGAGTAGTTAAGGCGTTAAAGCGGAACAAACAAACTCACTTTCGCATTTATTATATTAATTAGCAGTTCCCATGGGGCTTCGCTCGCGTACACATATTTATATATTTTGCGCGGAACCCTAACCCTAATTCTTTTTCCAAAATAAAAGTTACTTCTTATAACATTAGCTATATAGCCACTGAAAGTCCCGTGAAAATCGGTCCACCCGTTCCGGAGATCAGCCTGAACAAACAGACGGACAAAAATTTTAAAAACTGATTTTTAAACACAGGTATTGTGGAAATAACTGTATGAGCTTAAAAAACTATTATTTTGACATTACAAACAGACACTTCAATTTTATTTATTTGTATTGAGTATTGAAAAGAATAAAATATTGTTTATTGATTTCAGACATTGTACAATGGTTTAAAAGACATGTTAGAATACGAGGGCAATGATTTAGAAGAAGCATATTACCAAACGTTCAGGATATGTTACCAGGATGTGTTCGGAAATGCTATATTCCATGATCTAAAAGAGGATGGCGACAATATATTCGTCACGCAGGACAATAAAAGGGTAAGTAATTTTTTTTCATCAACTCTTAAGTGACCAAAAAATACAGAATAGCCTGAGTGCTGTCACAGCCGAGGTTCATCGAGGAAACCTTTCTGCAAGGGTAACCTTTGCTTTCAGGCACAGCACCGCGACAGACCACCGTATTTTTTTAAAGTAACTAAAATATATATTATAAAAATTTCAGGAATTCGTGGAGTTGTATTCGAATTTCTTGCTAAACGATTCAGTGGACACGCAGTTCAGAGCGTTCAGACGCGGCTTCTTGATGGTCACGGACGAGAGTCCACTAGCAGCGTTGTTTAGGCCAGAGGAAGTAGAGATGCTTGTATGTGGTAGTAAGGTAAGTGTTTACTGTATATTTGAATTCGTTTTTCGCAATACTCACTGCCATGTTACACGATAGACAACCGATTTACCGGTGAAATAGCAATTTGAGACAACTTACACACGCCAAACTAGGGAGAGCCTGTACTATGGTAACCAGACTGCTGATAAACATACTTACAGAATAAATGATCATACTCATCACACAATTATTTGTCCTGGGTGGGAACAACGCACGACCTGTGGCTCAGCAGTCAGAGTCACTAACCACTACATCAAGATGCCCGTCATAATATGATCCGGTATAAAATAAGCATTCTAAAATTGCAGAGCCCTCACATAGTTTTGTTAGTATTTGGCCATTATCCATCTAATTCTACCAAATTTGAAACAGAAACAATTTGAAAGGCTTTTTAAGAAAGATGTTCCTAAGCCTTTCAAATTCTGTCGCATTATTTATCGAAACAGGACCTAGTGTATGTATAATATAATCTTTTCGATGCAAATAATCTTAGGAAGAAATCTCCAGCGTTTAATACGTAGCGTTTATCAAGGGTTGGTTTCCTTCTTTTTATGAATAAGGAAGCTTAAGCTCCACCCCTTCTGTCATACCCGTGTCGTGTTCCTCATAGAAAAACAATGTATTTTGCAGAACTTCGACTTCAATGAATTAGAAAAATCAACAGAATACGACGGCGGCTACACATCAGACTCTCAAACTATCAAAGACTTCTGGAGCATCGTTCACAGTTTGCCACTGGACGATAAAAGAAAACTCTTACAATTCACTACCGGCTCTGACAGGGTTCCTGTTGGGGGACTAAGTCACCTCAAGCTCGTGATCGCAAGAAATGGTCCAGACTGTGATAGGCTACCTACCGCCCACACCTGCTTTAATGTTCTCCTCCTACCAGAATATGAAACCAAGGACAAATTACAAGACAGACTGATGAAAGCAATAAGCTACTCTAAAGGCTTCGGAATGCTTTAACATAGTGTATTGACGTTGAACAAACGATTGTTGTAAATGAGCCAGGCGGTCTTTGTAACATTAATAAATAAAGTTTGTTTTATTTATACACAACTCGTGTTTTTATTGCATTTTTATGTGCGAATTTATGACTCAAGTAGCAGTATATTAGAATAAAGTTGTCTTTCGTAAGGAAACGCTATGCACTCGAGGATATTATGTCGAGATTTTATTTAAATTAAAAAAAAAATTATCCTGTTTTATCGATACAAGTAATTTCACGTTCTGTAATTATAATTATAAAAAAAGAAATACTAATAATGCCGTCGGTCTTCAAAAACTTTAAAATAGGTCTATGTGCCTTTTAATCCGTGAACGTCTCCATAAACGAAACTGCACATTTGTCAGTACCAAACAGCTTTTGCAGATGACCATAAGTGAAAAAAACCTCTCGTTAATCGGCACGTGTTTACGGCACACGCCAGTCGCCGGCACTACCCACATTCTTTCTTGTCGCGACTTGCACTACATCTGCATCTGCATGAACATCCGCATTCACTATTGCTGATGCAGATGACCAAATCGATGCGGAAGCTCCGCAATAGCGGATGCGAATATCCGCAACATTTCGTCTCGGCGCATAATGTCCTTTTCAGGAAATGTCCTTTCGCAAACTGTTTGTTTCTCGAAATGTACTTTTTCAAAATGTCCTTTTCTCTAAATACCCCTTTCTCACAATGCCTTAGAAGGCTAGCATCAAAAAATAAACAGTCGCATCCCAAAAACGCCAAATTTGTATCTCTTTCTGTATAAATATAAAAACACGGCAGATATTTGGATAGACACATACAAAACTCTCTGTTCACCAACATGATGAGTAAGAGACGAATAAGAGAAAGAGATATCGTATTCGATAGAAAATATAACAAATATTTAGAACGCTTACAAAAAAATTATTCAACACTGCCACAGTTTATAAAAACCTAATATACTTACGCCTTTCTCTGTTTAAATAAGACAATATGAATGTCTTAAAGAAATTTTATCTGTTTAGTTTTGGGTTTAAGACCGTATATTTAAAAGAAGTTATCTAAAGAAAGACGATCGAAATTAAGAACGAAACTAAGTTTGAAAAATTATCGAAATTACGACTTGTAGGAAGTCGTTAGCTGCATAGTTATTGACTGTCTCAATAAGTCTACGGAAGCGAACTGCAGAGTTGAACTAAATTATTACACACACGTCACTCACTCCGTGTGTCTTGTGTGTCAACAAAACGTCATTGCAGAGGTCCTTTGCCATGGCTGTCTTAAGTTGGCGGGGAGAAATCGTTTTTTTACATAATTTTTTTTGCTCTTTCAACTGTTCGTTAACTGTTCGTCATTGTTAGATCAAAATTTTTATTTGTTCGATCTTAGTTTAATTTTAACCAATCCCGTTCTCCCTTCCGTAATAATACCAATAAGGATTTATGTTATTTTAATAAACAATGATTGATTTCAATTTTTTTATTATAACTGATTTCACGTCATGGTTTTGTAATTAAATATTACGTACGTAATTACGGTTTACGTACGAAATGACAAAGCTAGACGTGCACTTGGGTGTGCATCTTTATTGAAAAAAGATAGTCTTGGCAAATTGTATTATTTGAGAAAAGAGAAAACGACATTTTGAGAAAGTACATTTCGAGAAAGACATTTTGCGAAAGAACATTTCGAGAAAAGGACATTATGCACCGTGACGCCTGATTTAAATAACAATATTGTATCACAGCCAACGTCAGAAGGAACAGGATGTTTCGTCGTAGACAAACTGATTTGGTAACAAGGAATAATGTTGTTAAAATTAAAATTATAAAACAGTCCGCAAGTGTTATATATAAAACGTAAAATTCGATTCGTAATTATTTTCAAGTTAATAATTTTTTAATCGTTAACCCAAAGAGTAAAATAAATGTCTTGGTGAAAATGACGATAGCGTGACGTCACAAGTTATTAATTCATACAAGTTTATACAAATGTTTTGATATTTATTATAAACTGATTTGATATGACCGAACAGGTAGTGACTGCGTTGGACTACATAAAAATAGTAATAGGCAGAGGCGGCCTTAGGGGGTAGCAAGCAGGGCAACCGCCCGGGGGCCTCGCTCTTGCAGGGGCCCCGCGCCCTCGCACGATGACCCAAGGAGAAAAATCTCTTTGCTGGCTCAAGTCAAAACTGCTATCTGAAACTACGTGGGTATTCTGGGTAGAGTCAATAGGCCGTTAAATATCAACTAAGCGATATATGTGATGCTTTAAAGATTTAGCGGAAAATAAAACAGATCGTCAATTGGTTAGTGAATACCGTTCCATAGAAAAGTGAAGGAAATTGACAAAAAAGTTTTGTCAATTTTCTATGTACAATTTTTTTTATTGCATTTTTCATTAAGCATCAGCATTAAATATAGGTTCAATTTACATAACGTCCTCAAAGGCCTCGCAAAAATCTATCGCCCGGGGCCTCGCAATGCCTAAAGCCGCCCCTGGTAATAGGTAAATAATACTTAATAGTGTTGTTGGAAAAAAAACCTTATTTCTTTTTATAGTGGCTGAATGATTTAGTCTGTAACTAATTAACTATTACTGAAATGATAAGAAGAACATCATTTTATCGAGTTGTATAATTTGTTAAAAAAAAAGTAACGTCTATATATGTATTTATAATAAATTGTAATTGAAAATTCCAAGGTCCTGGTAAATTCGAAAAATATGTTTTAAAAATGCATCTATTTCTTAATAGGAAAGGTCCTCCGTAAAGCGTAATTGTTTTGGAGTTGGATTAGACATATTCTTAATGTACACAAAAAGGATTCTCAGTAACTTTCGGTTTGTTTTCTTCCCAGAGGTTTATCGAGGTATTTAAAAACCGCTCTGTAGTTCACACCTCAGACCTGAAAGGTAGTCGTACCTACGTGTAAAATATCTGTTCGAATTCAAGCCATCTGACTAGGAAAATTACTTTACTCTTTGGTAGGAAATCCATCCATGAATAGATCGTCCACTTGAGTGCTGTTGGGATGGCGATAGTTGACCTTAAAAAATAGTAACTAACTATTTAAGTGTAATACTATCGATAGTAGCGAAAAGGAATACTATCGATAGTATTGTAATTAATACTATCGATGTCTAGCAATAGTGTCTTCTTAATGTAGGTCAATTTGGGGCCTACATTATTTTTTACGTCTTGTCCTAGTCGCATCGAATTAGATAGACCGACCGGTAGGGGCGGCAAAATTTTAATAGCCTACTGTCGGCAAATGTGTAAATTCGCCGCTGGCTATTCGGAAAAGAAAGGTCACAATTCAAATGAAACTAATGTTGTTTTTTGTGGGTATATTCTGAAATAAACTATTCTCTAAAAGTACATTTTTTTTATTTTTCCAAACGATCCTATGTAAAATACAATAACATCAAAACATGTACCTATTTATTACCGAGTGAGGCAGCTTCGATATTTTTTGTTTTGACAACAGCCCGCATTCGAGACAATAGTATCTATGCATTCAGGTTATCATGTTAGTAAAATAGACAAATAGTAAAATGTGTAGGTACAGCAGTTAAAACATTTTTCATACTACATTGAATAATATTGCTGTTAGGTAGACCGGTAGACGGTCTATATTTTATTACATTACAAAGCTCTTGCTATAAAGCGCTTACTTTGTGCTGGTTGGTAACTGTGTTATGGAGACGTAAGTCTTGCACAACGAGTGGGAAAGGACGGCGACATATTGGTTGAGAGAGCCGCGGCGATGGAATATTCACGGATTTGCGTCGATATCTGGAAACAGTTCAAAACACTATATCAATAAAGGTTCGTATTTATTGAAATATATTATATATATATATATATATTATTTATATATATAGGTTTAATGGCATTGGACATATCTACCTACTTATATATTGTTGGACAATGTTATAAAATTAAAATACAAAACATTAAAGGTAGCTTCGCAATCAAAACCTGGGGGTACCAGTAGCAGAACAGACCGAAGGATACTAAGTACCTAACTCAAGTATTTTGATGAATACAATATCTACTTTTTTAAATTTGAAATAAACACCTAGGTACTAGTTTACGCTCCCGGTTCAGATCGACTAGACAAGGTGAATTTTTGATAGTATAGAACAAAGTCGCTTCTCACCGTCTGTTCGCTTAGATCTTTAAAACTACGCAACGGATTTTAAGCAGTTTTCACGAATAGACGAAGTGATTCATGAGGAAGGTTTATGTGTATAATTTTATTAAGGTTTTGTGTAAAATTGATGAAATATGACGATGATTGTTGAAGATGTCGGGAAATAAAATAATATACCTATACTCTGCTACACGTGCGAAGCCGGGGCGGGTTGCTAGTGTATAATACAGGTAATATAAGTTGTGATTTCACCAAAAAGCAGGTACTAGTTATGTTTCGGATATGCGTATCCTGATCTGCGGATATCCGGATTTATTATCAGAAACCGGATTTTAAAGGTGTTAAAAATTGTTCAACATTTGAAGCTTGTGTGTCTGCTAGAAGTCTTACTCCCAAATGAGATCCCTGTAACCTGAGCTAAACGTCTGATGATCACTTTTTGGTCAGCTTTTATTCATTTTCTATTTTTTTTATTATTTTCTTGGGTAAGAGACGTGGATGGGCGTCCCACGCGAGATTTGTCTTCCGTCTATGTCTATCAAAGTAAATCTCCTTGGACCAGCATGCAAGTTTAGAATATGAAGCAGCAGAGTTCCCCAACGTTTCCGCCGACGCACAATGTATTTCCTATTTTCAAGCAAAGGGATCGACTTAATGACTGCTCTAATTTCAGTTTTCCAAAATTTTGGAAACTTCGGCAAACATTTTACGATATTTTATACATAATAAATACAATAATAAACATAATTCCAACGTTTGAATTAAAATTTTAATTAAGCTATTCTTTATTTTTTAAATTAAAATTTTTCTAACAACATAAATTTATTATAAGTAAGCGTTTCGTAAAGGAACTCGTTGGCCAACATAACAGCACTCAAAATACAAAAGCAACGGTTTTTTATTAACATATCATATTGTTTGAACGTGCATCAAATACACTCGAGCGATCCGATTTAATTTGAAACTTCACCTTACGGCGATACTAGTAAAGGGTTGCCCTCTGCCCTAATCTTTGAACTATGACTTGACCGTTAATACGCATTTATAATTTGCTCTTCGATTATTTAGTACGGTGGAATGGTACGCCGAGATACGAATAAATTAGTATCGTGTTTGGGAACAAAGCCGGTTCAAAGTTTTGAGTAACGGTCACGGGATCGTTGTAAGAATTAAACTTATTCCTCTAGCCTTTTGACTTAGAGTACTTTATTGAGATCCGTCTTGTTGTTTTGTTTCGAAAACTTTCAATTAAGTGCTTGTTTGGTTACAATCTCACAAATAGGAGGCAGTACTGAAGTTTTAATGTAATTAAAATGTATTTTAAATGTGGTACAACACAATGATCTCAATTGCATTAAAGTGTACAAATAGCTTACTAGCTATTGAAGAGAGGAGAGAGAATGCAATCCTTAAGCAATGTATTTTGCATAAAGTTTAATAAATAAACATTTTTTAAGGTGGTGTAAAAGAATATTTTGTTTCACTATTCACATCCGTGTGACGAGTTCAAAAAAATAGTTTACCGATATTCCCCTGCGATTGAACTATGACCGGCTTGCGCGGCTTACGGCTTCCCTTAGATACAGTCTGCCCCTCGCAGGTGTAAACTCGCCCTTACTTGGTTGCAGCTTCCACGCGCCTCATTTACATAGCCAAGGTATCTTATGCACTGTGCATGCACTCGCTTCTCACTTTATAATTCAAATGATCCACACGAGCGCCTGGTGAATTTGAGGAAATGTGAGAATTTGTAACGGAATTTTAGCAGCTATTTAAAGGGAGAGTATCTGTATACTTATTTAAGTTATTAATTTCACGGTGTTCAAAATAATAATATATCACTTTCTTCTTGCCTTCTTTTTCTATTTAGCTTAGAAGTATTAGTCATAGGGATATGTATGTATATAAAACAAATTACAGATCCAACTTTTCAGTCTCTCGTCAGACCCTTAATACTGTCTGTACAATTTATATCCACAAGCATTTTTAAGTCTATACAACCATTTTAAACGATAGGTACCTAATAACAGACACCAAAACAAAACAGTTGTTTTTTTTTAAATTCTGAAACGTAACGCTGGCTTATCGTCGGCACAATGGTCAGCGTGACGGGATTTTGAAATGCGTCCTTTGTTAAAGCCTCAAATCCTAAACGATCAGAAGTGCAGTTTTAACGTGATCGTGTTATGCAATCACGCTTATTACTAAGTGTAGCAACAATACACTAAAGGTTAGGCGAGAAGGATTGCAGTATTGCAACGGAAATTATTGGTTGTGCTTTAGTTATAGCTGCTGACTGTTACTACTATTGTTAATCATCACGGCCTTACACTGGTGTAATCAAATTAGATGTATTACATCATTGCCTCCAGCACCATTATGCTAATTAACATAAACATCGATCTAAACATTAACGATGGATGCCGCCGCGGAATCACCTACATTTATAACTATAAATAGGCTATAAATAAACGTTGCATGTTATCTCTTTCTAAAACTTTAACTGAATCTGTTTCACACCCGTGTACTGTTTCTAATACAAAAAAAATTATAAAATATAGTTCAATATAATAAACTACTATGTAAAACATGCTGCATGGTGAGCAACAACACCACTGCGAATCATGGAGAGAGGCGATGTAAAACCAAACGCAGTACGTGCAAATCGTGCTTTAGGCAATCAATGATATTCAATAATGAGACATCCATTTTCACTCTAGTGGAGTCCCACATACTATGATCATGAACCTCAAGTTTGACACCTTGAGCTTTACCCACCTTTTTACTGGTTCTTCAGTACATTTACATTTTATTTCTCCAAAATGTTATTTTATCTTTTTGTCGCACATTGCAAAAATTTATGACCCAGAATTTATTAAGTTAATTATCCATCTTCATTGCAAAGATCTAACCAGCTTAAGCAATAATGGCACCGGATCAAAGCAATATTTTTGAAACATTATGACGGTATTCTCGACCTGGCTCGTTATGCGTAGGTTGACTCCGGCCAAGTGGTAACTTCCTTCATTACGTCACTTTTGTGAATCATACAATTTGTTCCGAAGATTTAAACACTGTTTTGGATATAATGTTAAGCTATGACCTCGCATTTTCTCTGCGCGTAGCCTCGATATGTCGCGCGTCCTGTCCTTGCTATATTCAAATCTGATAGTCAAACACCATAATATCTTTATTCTTGTTTATGGCTTCAGTTTAGCTTTATCATCATCATCATTATCATCAGTTAGGATAATCTTTAAACTCTTTTTGTACTAATTCAATATGTTTACATTATCTTGTGGTAGAAGACAAGTTCCTCTACTATTGTTCAAAGTTGATTGCAGAGAAACAGAAACACAAATCCAACCTCGGAACAATATCCCGATTACGTCATTCATAAAGTAAGTACAGTTACGTAGGGAGCGAGGGAGCCATCTTTATGCGACTCCGTTGCGGGCCACTGCTTGTGATATGAAAAGCAGTTTTCTGTAGAATAAATAATAGAGCGACAGTGAGAAGGCCTCGTGCATCCCGACTCAAAGCAACTTACGTGGTCTAAAACAGCGATATATCCCATAAGTAACAGGTTTACAAGAAATGAAGCAAATCACGTTTTTGTTTTTACCAAATTAGTAACGTTTAAATAACAAGCACTTAAGTGGCACTTTTGTCAGATCTAGGCTAGACGTATCTGATATCTGACACTAATATTTTCTCATTATTCACTGTGATGTGTTAAATATTAATATTCTTGAATTCGTTTCAACTGCTTTCACGGGGCTGGAATACCTACACACAATTCGTACAACATCATACCTTAAGCAAGTATTCCCAGAGGGCTAATGAAACTTCTAAAAGCCAACACGATACCGCGCTTATTTAGAGACGACGATGTCGAGCAGATGACGCCCAAACAAATCTCAATATCTGGCATATGGTATGAATATTTAGAACAGGAGAACGCATCGAGAGTTTCTCTGCACGGCTATAAGACATCGAAAATAGATTGTGCGAACGGGGTTAGACGCACCTGTTATTTGGCTTTGGGCGGGTGCGGTGTCGGGAGCGCGGGGTGGCAGATTCATTAATAATGGCCCACAATGAGACGCCATTATTTACGAGTTGCGGCAGCCGAGTTGAACCGCATCGCACATAGCGCTGTGCTTCCAGTCCCAATCCGGAAACAACTCAGTTCAAGCAAATTCTTGGTAAAAACATATTAGGCACTAGAAAAACGCTAACAAAAAGTTAACGTACTACTATGTACCTACATAATCGGTTCGGTAGACCCGTCTTTTTTGTTGTGTATGGCTTGATGGATATTCAGTGTACTTCATTTTGAACAATTGAAAACCTAATGGACTGGAGTCGTCTACATGTTACAAATAAGGCAAACCCACAATTTTTTTGGGATGGCAGCGCCGCATTAAAATTATTTGTTAGTGTCATCCTCATCACACTTTATCTGGTTCTTCCCAAATGAAGGTATCATGTTATGTTTTGAATCAACTTCAAAAAAGGAGAAACTAAGGACTTTAATAGAGGGATTCCAGAATTTCGATAAAATGGAATGGAAAAAAATGCAACCACCAAGGTAGCACGATTTATACGAATTTAATTTTTCGTCTCTATCACAACATATTATAAAACAAAGTCCCCCGCCGCGTCTGTCTGTCTGTTCGCCATAAACTCAAAAACTACTGAACGGATTTTCATGTGGTTTTCACCAATAGATAGAGCGGTTCATGAGGAAGGTTTAGGTATATAATTTGTTAAGGTTTTGTGTAAATTAGTTGAAATATGACGATGGCTGTTGAAGATGTCTCTGTCTCTGTTTATATAAGGGTAAATTGATATTTATTACCACATATTTAACCCTATTATCATAATAAAGTTTTATATCTATTAACTTATTTCCATATCTCATGTATATTTCTAACAATAAATATTAATTAGAAAGCCGTTAGCCATATCTAAGTTTATTTGAGTCTGCATCTATTTTATGATTCACATCTTATTTTTGTTACTTTATGATGTGCGATAGGTTCTAAGACACGCAATGATTGGCGTTTCCCAACACAAAGGATCTTTTGTGTGCTTATATATATTTTGAATATTATATGACTCAACACGGTTTTAACAAAACAGCGTGAGCGTAAAAAATATCTACCGTGTATTTAGTTTTAACGCTATGATTTTATTTATAGAAAAAAAAGGGTCACTTTTCTTACTTACTGACGATTTGTTAAGCAGCTATTAGATAACCGTGTTTTTTTTTTTAATTTAGACCAGGAGCTACCACAGTAATGGGTCAAATAAGCAAAGAGCTATCGGACTAAAATCGTGTATGAACAGTCAGATAGTCTCAGTAGAGGCGGTGAGATGAGGTAAGCGACCTTAAAAGCCACTTAGCACCGTGCGCTCTCCACGCGTCGGCGCCTCTTGCTGCGTTTCTTATTACTTAGCGAATAATTCGGGTAATAACTAGATACTCAGATACCTCTATTCTTAACTATTTTGAAGTGACTATGCGTTTTAATTTCGTCAAAAATTTTGCACTAATGGACTACTTACATATTTTTAAAATATGTGGCTTGTATGTAATTATTGTTTAGAATGTATCTAATGCAGTAGGTATCCACCCAAGATCGACGTCATACGATTTACACATTATTCATTTAACTAACTGGTGACAATAAGCACTCGCGACATCAGAAGATTTACTGAACCTGAAATTTTCTGTAGTGAATGAAGGTAATACCACAGTGAACCCAACAAAAAAACGGGTTAAGTTCATTATTCCACATTATTTTACACTTCGACTCCAGTGTCAATAAATTTTCAATAATATATTATTACTTAATTATTATTCAAGTGGCATTATTCATTATTCTGAAAGTATATGCGCTTCGGTGAATAAAAATAATTAGTTTACGTCTTATTCAAATAAAATAGGTGCATTCATAAATAAAAAATGTAATGAATAAATATTAAGATACTTAAGCAACTACTAATCTAAAATAACGGACTTTAACGCTCTTTTTCTTTATTTTTTGTAATCGTATTCGTGTAGTCTCTGTTTTACTAAAACAGAGGCTAACGACAGTTATAGGCGGAGATATTATGTATAACTATCAGTTAAATTGCCGATGTCGGACAAAAACTTCCAAAATCCCGGACACATGATTGAAATCGAGATCTTTCCCGGACACCTTTAAAAAACGCTGATTCCATTTAAAGATTTAGCTTGTTACGATTTATCTAACAATTATAAATTTCCCCTGGCACAGAATGTCCGGGTTCCCCGAACGCCCTCTAAACTAGGACAAATTCGGGGAAACCCGGATGGATGGCAGCCCTAGGTAACAAGTCTTTAAATTCCAAGCG
>OY982565.1:18062025-18134630 GCA_963859945.1 Euplagia quadripunctaria
AAAAAAGAACTATTATGGGTAGGTACATATTAGTATAGATGCCATTTACAGATATAGAGTTTAATGTTTGTAAAATACTGGCTCAAGTGGAGGTCGCTCTGTGCCGCAAAAATGTCTATAAGAACTAAAGGCACCGTATATAAACGAGCAGTTAGACCAGCAATGTTGTATGGATCCGAGTGTTGGGCGATAAGGAAATGTGAAGAGAAAGAATGCACGTCACTGAGATGAAACAGCTGCGATGGGCAGGTGGTGTGTCTAGGCTGTACAAAATCCAAAAGAAGTACATCCGCGGATCCTTTAAAGTAGCTGAAATACAGCAAAAAAATTAGGAAAACCGTCTGCGCTTGTTTGGTCCCGTAATGCGCCCTAGTGAAGACCATTGACCAGACAGGTGTTGGCCATAAGGGAAGGCAAAGAAGGCAGGGGACGCCCACCGACTACATGGACAAGAACAATCCATAATGATATGTTGACGATGGGCTTAACATCAGAAATAACGCAAAATCGCCAAGAGTTGCGTAAAAGTATCAGGAGGGCTGACCCCGAGTAGGGAATAGGCCAGGGGGTTGAATTGACACTTATGTAGTCATATTTTAGGATCAACGATCTTAAGAACTAGTCATTTTTGGATCAATGATCATAACATGACGACACATCGTTGTCGAGTAAACATAACGACATGTAGTCGATAGAAGGTACCTACAATCACTACTAAAATAGATTTTGAAACAGCATATTTTTTTCCAGTATAGGTACATTTATAAACAGCGTGCTATATATTCATTCCTATTCATTTAAATTTCAGAGATTATAAAGATTGTGTTTCTTCGTCATACGGACATTCCCAGATTTTACAATATTCACATGGTTTACCATATCACCCTAAAGTGACCTATGACTACACTTTGCTTGAACACATTGTAGGTACTATATACTTTGGCAACAGTTTAAAAAGTATATATATTAAAATATTTTTTGCAAGAGTCGATTCCTTGTTGAATAAGTAATGAACCCACCCGAAAAATATCAATAACTACAGCATAACTATGCTCAAAACGAGTACCTCAAAAGTTGGTTGCTTTCTTCTGTGTCGTTTGGGTGATAAAGTGGCGGGCTCCTTCTTGCGTCTGTGCGGCGGCGGCGCGGACGAGGCTGGCCCGAACAACCCGCGATCTTCCGCGACCCGGATCATATACTTAGCATCCAGTCGGGTGATCTCCTGTAGTCAACCTATCGTTGTGCAATCAGCTCTACCGTTGCGACACCAATACGTATAATATAACTGAATATTGTCAGTTAACAACGAACAACGCCTTTAGAAATCACATACCTACGTCGTTCTTATATTTAAAACGGCTTAAAATTGTGTGTTACATTTAACATTTTCAGTTTGATGAGTTAAGCCTTTATTCATTTATGCCGCGTTCCTATATTCTTAGTCCATTGAAAAGTTACATTTGGGGTTGCGTTTGTCAGAGGACGCAATTTTATTTTTTAGAAATAAAGGGGGAGTTAGTGAAAAGTTAAATCCAAGTATGTGGGGTTGCAACAAAAAAGAGGTTCAAATGGTTTTTAACGGTTTATTAATAGAAAGCCAACCAGCCGCTGAGCCGCAGCCTGGTCCATCAGTTTTGATTACGGACGGTAAAATTTCGTTGAATTTTTACCGTCCGTAAGCAAAACGAATCGTTTCTTGATTATAGGAACGCGGCATTGGTGACTTGAGGGCCTAACTGAAAATCTTAATGTAATTACTCATTATTACTGCCGAGTTAGTGACAATAAACTTTAGTGCCACTAACTCTACAAACAGATTATATTCAGCGATCATACACATTAATCTTTTGGTGGCTTGAATGACTTAATTATGGCAACTTCGGTGTTAGATTTATAATATATCCAAGGGAACCGTAACACGGATTATGAAAAAAAAATAGGGAACTAAAGAAAGTTTCGCTGGAGGAATACTCCCCGTGTAAGTTTGCATGGCCAATCAAGTATTTTAACAATTTTTTATACAATATACAAGTAATAGTAAAGTGTTACATACCTTCCTTTGAATAAGACCAAGGTAGCATCCGTCCCTATCAAGTATATAATTGATATCTAATCCATTGCCTAAATTCGGCAACGTTGTAACTTCAAACAGGTCACTATTTGGTACCTGCAACATAACCGTTACTTTACCAACAAACCACTACGTAGATATGTATAAACTACAAACAGTGGCATAGCGTGCCTTGGAGGGGCCCTGTATCAAAATTTGTTGGGGCTCCCAAATGAAGGGTAAAGATTTCTCACAAAAGAAACAAAAATGCTTTAAACGGGGGAATCCCGCAAATAACCGATGTAAGATGCTGCCAACTTTTGGGCGCACGCTTAACCCGGGAAAAAAACCGGACAAGTGCGAGTCTGACTTTCGGATTTTTTCCTTCACTTGTGCTGTCAGACCTTGCTTCTTACCAAATTTCATGATTCTAGTTAAATGGGAAGTACCCTATTGGTTTTCGACCCAAAACCTATAGGGTACTTCCGGTTGACCTAGAATTTTTTTCCCGGGAAGCACGAGATTTTTGCTTATACACGTTAGGGGCCCCTGTAGCCCTGGGGCCCCGTATCATTGATACGGCTGATACGGCGATAGCTACGCCCCTGACTACAAAGTACATTGCTGAGACACAGTATACTTAAATTTCCCAATGTGTACTAATAGCTATTGCAAAGATCCATTTATGAATTTTTGTGTACTATCACAGTTGTGTACAATTTGTTCACACAATCCATTAAAGGAATTATTTTCAATGGATTTTAGTGGAAAATGAGAATATTTCGATCAAATAATTTCTTCCCTTATACATTCAAACTCCAGACAGCTTAAAAGAGTGATGAGGAAAACAAATAGAAGAGTACAACGAGCTGTAATGATTAAACAATTTTCTGTACTATTTCGATCTCACCCAGATACACTCAGATGATAAAGATTAAGTGATATGAACACCTGCTCTCTCTGCCCGCAGCAGACGCACCGGGCGCCAGAGGGCGTTTAATGACCTCCAGCCACCTTAGGAAGTGGCCTGCGGGCGACGAACTTTTTTGGGGAAGTCGTCGTCCGAACAGATACAGGCCCGAGAGGCAGCACGTAGTGTTCCGTGTGCGCTCTCAGAGGAGTGCGGATGGTCGCACCGGGTGACGGGACCCGTCTAGGGTGAGACGGGTCAATGCCTGTCGGGGGTTGCGGAAGAATGCAATAGCGATTCTCGCTCCTCTGATCATAGGCAAGTAGTGGAACACCGGGGTGGTTTTTAGTCTAAGAGTCCGACAGACCCCTTCGCCTCCCCAAGCCGGAGGACATCCATGTAGGATCTTCCACCTAGTCAATAAAAAAAAAAAAATGAACACCTGAATATATTACCCAACTGCTAGTCATGGGCTCAGCATAAATCATATTACAACACGCTGCGAGTTGGCGATGGAGGATTATGAAGTGTCTTCAGCTTAGATTTCCTCACCATGTTTGTCTTCATCGTAACAGCAAGTGATAATTAATTTATAATACGTTATACTACGCACACGAACTTCAAGTCAAAGTCCCAGAAGTTTGTTTCATGATCAGGAAAAAAAGTACCCCAACCGGGTATTGAAACTTGACCTCAAAGACTAATCAACTAAGACTGAATAATCATCTTAAAACATACATTTTATACTTACAAAAATGTTAGGATTATCTTTATCAGGGTCATGCGGCATTTCACCGGTGGGAAGTTCAGGAATTGGTCTAGCTTTTGTTGTTCCCGGTCGAGAATGTCTCTCTGAACTGTCTACTCTTTTTCTCAATCGATCTGGAGTGGATATTTTGGTTCTTGCTGTACTAGTTCTCGAACTGGGTCTTGAACTTCGCAGCTTGGAAGCTGAATTCGGCCGGGAAGTCGACACAGTTTTCATTGTCGATTGGGATTCGCTAAATGCAATATCGGACTGATCCTCTTTATCGTCGTCTGAGCGAGAGGTATCAAAAGACGTTGTAGAGGGAGTAGTTACTGTCTCGTTTTCAGCTATGGCTGCATGCTGCTTTTTCGGACTCTGTGAAATGAAAAGACTTACTAATGAGTTAAATGTAAATGGCTACGTCGCGTCGCCTTCTCGTCACTTTTTCATCAACCGGTAATTTATTAATTTATTTGTGAAAACTCACAACTATTTATAATAATATACTATAAAAAAAACTAGGCCCATACCGATACTCGATGTTTTTTCTTTAGCCACATATGTCGCTCACGCGCCAACCGGTTAGCTTCAGCCACCGCTCGCGTCACTTGAGCCTGGTTCTCCGCTTCCAAAGCCGAGTGAGTTTCATAGAGAATCAGTTGTATCTGAAATACCACTTGAATAAAATAACTTTAGACTTTGTGAAGTGCAAAAATACTATTGTATTAAGATACTATTAAATGTCTTTGAAAAATTTGTATGTGTAGGTTAAAATGACTAGCGTCCAAGAAAGGACATAAGCCGTTCAGCAAAGGAGTTCTTGGGGCCACTCTTGGTACCGGCCAAAGGGACTATTCTACTGAAGAAGGAATGGCGTCCTTTATTTTTCCTTCAGAACGGTCGTCAGGCTGTTTTTCAGTCTTTGGCTGGGAAAGACGGAGGAAAACATAAAATGGCCAATTCATGATTATTAAAGACGTTATTATTACCTGAGGCTTAGACAGTAGCGTTTTCAGGGTTTTCTTTTGTTCTTCTAATATCATCTGGACTCGAGTCTTGCCATCCATATCTATTTCCGATTCAGTCAGAATCTGTAGAAGAGAGTTTTAATTTATACGACGATTCATGATTTATTGATAGGATATTTACATACATATTTCTGTAACCTAAAACTCTAAAACGCACTACAACATTAGTAAATATTTTTGTTGTAGGACTAAATCCATCCGAATATTACATGTATGGGTATTGAAAGATCAATTTCAAAATGAAGTTCAACTAACAGTATCACAAAATAATTACCTCTAACATTGCAAGGTCTCCTCCTCTGCCGCATACCAGATCAATGGGATCCGTAACAGCAGAATATGAGTTGGGTGGGGTGGCCAGAGCCGCCACTACTCCATCTAATGCACTGATGACAGTTGGGGTGTCACAGTACACCGGATCGCTGAGTATAAGTACTGAGGCACCAGACTGTGGAGCTTGTGATGCCTCAATGCCTAGCTCCCGGAGTGCACCAATGTAACTCTCAACTCTATAATGGAGGATAAAATTACATAGTTTATATTATGTTTCCTAGAAAGTCTTTCTTGCGTGGGTTTTTAACAAAAGTATTTTTTTTATATACATATTAGTCTCTTCGACAACGAAGACACTGCAGAACTCCCCAAAGTTTAGATGGAATCAAAGGCTTACTCAGAGTCTAGCAAGTGAGAAGATTTGTAATAAACCTCGACTTGTAAATATGTGACTTAGAAGTGAGATGGGCCTTTAATTCTTTAATAAAATTACTGAAATTAACTAAGATTATTATGAGAACCAAGTTATATACTTTCTTCAGAAAATATAACATTAAACGTCATTCTATTGTGCTACGAGTCTATGGCAGTCTTCTCGTAGCAAGAGCGAGTGTTGTAGACTCGTAGCAAGAGTGAACATTCTCCGAACAATATTGTGGGATTATACAAGCCTAGATTTTTTTTTGTTTTTGTTTTACAATGGTTATGTCACATCACGATATATTAATTTAGCAGGAGGCTTGCACTACGAGTCTATGACCCTACCATCCGTTCGCGTGATCGACACAGTACGTTTTAAAAAATTTACAGACCTAAACTAAAAGTGATAATTTTAACTTCTTCTTTAACAAAATATGGATGAAACAATAAAAAAGTATTTTTTTTTTATGGTATAGGAGGCAAACGATTAGACGGGTCACCTGATAGTAAATGACTACCGCCGCCCATGGGCACCTGCAACTCAAAGAGTCACAAGTGCGTTGCCGACCTTTAAGGTAGGAATAGGGGAAAGGTGGAAGAAGGGGGGAGAGAGGGGGATGGGTGGAAATGGGGGAGAAGGGTCTCCGGTAACCTCACTCACTCGGCGGAAAGTAATGCAAGCTACATTAGCTTCACTGCCGGCTTTCTGTGAGGCCGTAGTATCGCTTCAGTCGAGCCGGCCTATACGTGTTGCTTGCATATTCGGACAACTCCTGGCAAAAGGTTGCCAGGACTTCTTAACAAGGGCCTTAAAACAAAAGCGGTCGAATACTTGCAGTTGCACTAGATATTCGTTATTTATTATTCCGTTTGCCTTTGGCATATTTAACACACGGATAGACAGAGAGACACATGGCGCACGTATAGCTATAATTTTAAATGTTGCTATCAATTTTATTGGCCAAGCACCTCAACTGACTTCCTTAACTATCGAAATAGCTACGAAGCAGAAACAGGATATTTCATAAACGAAGATACTTACTTGTCTCCAGCACCAAATACAACGAGTTTTCCAAGAGTAGGTGTAGCGGGTGCAGCTGGTGTTTTCGCTTTCAAAACTGCTGCTAAATCGCGGAGTTGTGCGGCAAGATAGGCTGAACAACGGGGCGATGATGCGTGTGTTTGTGCCACTACACCTTGTAGACAGTTTGCGCGAAGAGCTCTACACAGAGTTGAGGCACCTTCGCAGAATTCACGCTCCTGTATAGACAACACAAATGAGTAGAGAGAGGGTAAAGATAAGGAGTTTGAACTTAGACTATCGGAGACTTTTTTTTAACGACCTCAGCAGGAAAACACGTATCGGGTAAATAAGTATGTTGTAATCTGATTTAATTAATTACCTGAAGCACAATGGTCCCTTGCTTCACCAGATCCAACTGTCCAATGCTCACATTTAATGGTGGTCGCAGTGTTATAAATCTGAATGAAAAGATGAAAATAAATTATAATATCAATCGGATTAAACTACATAATTGACAGTGCCGGATTTAACCTTAACGCCGCCCCTGGGCACTGTAAAAATGCCGCCCCATTATCGAAATTTTCTAGAACATGAATGAAGTTTCGTTATACAATTTTTAAATGAATGAAATGACTCATTTATACTGAGGTGGAAGTACTCGCCGAAGTATATCGGCGGGTGCCTGAGTTCCGCGCGGGAAGTGGCTTTCGGCCCCCGCCCAAAGAGACACGCGAATGGCGTGAGGCCGCTCGCCGAGCCACCATAGTTGGTTGTCCCGGTTGGAGGCTCCATATGCTGGCTTTGCCGCCATGGAAGCCCTCCAGCCGGTTGTCGTCGAGTGGGTAGGGCAGCAGCACGGGACCCTTTCCTTCCGCCTGACGCAGGTTCTTTCCGGGCACGGCTGCTTCGGTAAGTACATGCATTCGGTTGCCAGGAGGGAATTGAGTCCCGCTTGTCACCACTGCTACTGCAGTGAGGACTCGGCTCAGCACGGTTGGCGGTTTGCTCCACTTGGGCGACGCAGCGTCGGGCCATCACTGCAGTCATCGCAGGGGATCTCTCGCTACCGGCCGTCATATGCTCCATGGCCGGTAGCGACAGGATTTTTACCGCAGTCGCAACGTACTGTGAGGACGTCATCTCGCAGAAGGGGGCGGCGGAACGGGTCCGGGAGGACGATCTCCACTCGGACTTAAAGGTCATCACACACTATAACAGCACTGCAACGGCACAGCTGCATCACGGCACCGCCTGAAATTGAGGCTATCGCTAGCCGCCAGTGTGCTTTACCACGCGTTGCCCGCGAGGTGCAAGTTCGCAGTCCGCGCGCCGCCCGCAAGGTGCAAGCTAATTTCATCGTCTTCATGTTGACATTATGAAATATATTATACGACCACGTTTTGCACAACTTAATTGCTGGGTTGGAGCCGTGCCGGTACCGTGACGGTATAGTGTGTGATGACCTTGATTCGCCACCGGGGGCGGAGGTGCGCTTTCCAGCGCCTCATCAGGCAAGCGTCCGCGTGTGCCCGGACGTCACCGCGTCGCCTAATTGAGAGGTTTTTGACCTGAAGGTGGTGCCCCCGCCCTTTTGCGGGCTGGCGCTAGGAGGGATCCGAATGTCTTAACAAAAACTGTTCCCGGATCTTTTAGGCAGTACAGCACACCGTGTGGTTTTAGTTGGTTTGATTCCGACACCCCGCCCCACCGAAAACCCGGGGTGACGGCCCGAGGGGGTCTGGCCCGAGTCCCATGACTGCCATTTTTTTTATCAATGACAGTTGATTTATGCAAAATACATTGGTCGCAATGTCTTAGCCTACAAATCATGGCAACTAACCTAACTAAGCCTTTACTTCAAAATAACTCAACCTCATCTTTTTTTTTGTGCGTGTGGAAACCCCTACTGGAAGTGGTATGCCGGAATCGAACCGACTAAAACCACACGGTGTTCCGTCACAAGTGAGTCTACAAGGGACTCGGGTATACCCTAGGAAGGAAGTCCCCGAGAACCCTGGCAGAATTTGGCCGCCTCAATCATAAGGCAGCCACACCATTGCTAGCGGAAGGGCTTGCCCTCCTTCCCGTTTAAAGAGGCGCACGCGGAACACGTCGCGCCAAACAGTGAATATCAGTACATATCTGCAAATAAATATTTTCTTTTTTCGTGAAAAATGCATCTAGCTTGAGAGTTTTACACAAAGTTTATGATAACTTAATTTTTTTTTAAATGCAAGCAACTAATTTATAAATGTTTCACATTTTTCGAAAATTGTACTAGATAAATTTTGCTAATGCATTTTGCTAATTTTTTGAAAATAAAAAAGCATAGGTATTCGATAACGCGAAGAATTTTTTTTCTCATCCTCCGAATCATGCCGCCCCTGATTATTTGCCACCCTGGGCACTAGCCCCGAGTGCCCCTAGTGTAAATCCAGCACTGGGTATTCGATAACGCGAAGAATTTTTTTTCTCATCCTTCGAATCATGCCACCCCTGATTATTTGCCGCCCTGGGCACTAGCCAGGAGTGCCCCTAGTGTAAATCCAGCACTGATAATTGACAACAGTGGAGGGGCCACCAAGGTTTTGGAAACGTCAGCATCGTTTTGATATTTATAATAATAATAATAATAAATTCTTTATTTATGTGAAATCCCTCGGGCCGTCACCTCACCGGGGTTTTCGATGGGGCAGTGTGTCGAAATCGAACCGACTAAAACCACACGGTGTGTCATACTGCGCCTGAAATAGGAGGGATTCGGGAACAGCTTATATTAAGACATCCGGAGCAATGTGGAGTGATCCTAACTTAACCTGAACTGAATGTGTTACAAACCTTGGACATACTCGATCGAATCTGTACTCTCCTGAGCAAAGTTGACGCGAGTTGCTGTAAGAATAGCCAAGTTCGTGCAGCCTTTTTACGAGTAACGCCACTTTCCTAGAAAATAAAAAGGTCCACTTAGTTACAAAATAGTAAAATGATCTACAGGAAACCCAGGTGTAAGTTGGTGCAATGTCGGATTGATGTCGCAAGGAGTTGGATGTGTCATAATAATTGATCTTGTATTAGGATTTAGGGGAGAGAACTACTTCTCTTTCGTCCCGCAGAAGACGCACCAGGCGCGGGAGAGTGCAAAATGATCTCCGTGTGTGTTGTGACTTGAGTTGCAGGTGCCCATGGGCGGCGGTAGCCATTTACCATCAGGTGACCCGTTTGCTCGTTTGCCCCCTATACCATAAAAAAATAATAATAATGCTGTCTATAATAATTGATGTACATATAAGAGATGTCAGGTCATAATAAATGTAATAAACGATGTTGCAAATGTATACTGTTGATGCTCCTTAATAAATAAACCCATGACAATACGATACACAGTTTGCGCTCCCTATACACCCAGCACCGAATGTGGCAGAAAAATTCAGTAGCGTAATGACTATAGCTTGCTTAAACTTGCTATCGAGTGGATACGAGTATGAACTCCACTCAATACACAATAGAAGAAAAACTTCTGCTTACACAAGCATATAGCTTACTTTGATAAGTTAACGATAATACTAGTTATGTGTCACTCAATTTACTAGTGGCTAAAAAAAACAAAATACTGCTAAACATACTTAGCTTTAAAAATGTTGACCCATCCTGTCACTGTCTCTCTATTGGCGCACGCAGACCTTTCCTCACGCAGATGTGCTGGCAACAGTTCCGATAATCTACATACAATATAACAACACTGTTATATGATTCAGTTTTCTTTATTTACTCTTCAAAATATTAGCATAACACGGTAGTACCCAAATGTTGTAGTCGAAATAAAAATGGTGTATTGATAGATCGTGCTGGTAAGAAATAATTGAACTAAATTAAGGAGTACCTGCTACAATGTTTTCAAAGGACCGATAAGATTTTAGATTCAGTTTACCTCTTTCTTTGATGTCAACAATGAGCAATTCGCGGTTGTGAGTGTGCTGGTTAATAATGCACATACGAGTAGCTACTGATCTCCTGATACCGTTATGAAGTTTAAAGTTCTGTCACATTCAAATCCTTTTAAATAGAAGGACGCAAGTTAATTGTAGCTGAGCTCTCATCACTCCACTCGTGACCACGATCGGTGCAACTCGATCGAAACGTCGGGTTACCAAGAGGTATTGTACCTTTTAAATATTATCGCGATTAAGTCCCGAATTATACACCTAATACGTAAGTTAATGATTAGCATTATCACCATTCGGGATATATAATAGTAAGTGTAAAATCGCTTGTGACATACGTAAAGGCCTTATTCTTGATACGTATTCTGGCAATGGCTGCCGCAAAGTGTACTCTCTCCTCCCAGATAATATTTTCAATTTCTTTAAACGGTGAACCGACTTCATCCAGGAGCTCTGCTGCTCGATCCAACTCGTTCCTTGGTCTTGCTCCCCATCGGCGCCTCGCTAACTCCATTAAAAACAGCCATAGCAGGTGTCGGTGAGTGGAAAACTAAAATGTTGAAAATGGATTAAGACTATCGAGAGAGAGAGAGAGAGATATATATATATGTGTGTGGTCAAATGAGCGTTATGTGTAGCCGGCAAATAGTTGATTTTGGTTTGAAAAAAAATGATTTTGATAAATGCTTTTCCTAGTGTATGTGGCACATTTCTAAACAACACATTATGAATTTTCATGTCAATTTCAATGATTTTGTTTTTTATTTTTTATGCAGACATTTTCAGAAAAATCTAGACATTACATCAACATCCTTATCATATAGTTTCATTAATGTTAGCTCTAGCTAGTAATTCGTTACTAAATATAAGCTTTATCGGTAAATTTTCATGTTTACTTTTTTCAGTTTCAAAATAAGATTTCTGTACTAATAATCTCGAATTTTGATAAAATTTTGCTTTACGTACGCTGTACTCACGGGGTCTACTTTACGACCCTAAAATATGACCACATCTTTCTGTAACATCCTGTAAATACTATTACGGATCTATTTTAAAATTAATTACCCTGGACTATTATAGCTAAAAATCAATTTAACATTTTTCTTTAATTTCCAACCCCTGACGTAATTGTTAAGTATATGTTACGTGTGTATCTGTCTGCGGCACCATAGCTCCTAAACGTATAGACTGATTTTGATTTAGTTTTTCTTATTTATAATTCAAGAAATTAGACGAAGATAGTTCTGCCGTTCGAAGATAATCAGCTCTTTTCTATTCTCGCGGGTACTTTTTTTTATTTATACTTGTCTTTACTAGAACTTACAGGCTCCTTAATATATTACATCTTGTGTACTATAATTACAGCCAGATATTGAATAAAATAAGAGATACATAATTACAGTACCCGGTGGTTAACAGACTATTCGTTGGTAATTGGAAACAGACAACCGAATATCGGCGTACCCAAGCCCTTGTCTATCTACCAATACTTTGCCGTACTGGTCAGTGTCTAGTAACTAAGCAATTATTTAGGCAACAGAGAAAGTGGTTTCAGCTCTCTGAAAATCCAGAAAGCGTCAATGACACTCACTTATTTTAAGTGTCCCAAATTACGCGAGGTTCACAAAGCAGTCTTTGGAAACTAAGTATACACTTCAAAATTTATAAAACAAACGTAAAGTATTTAATGACTTGAATGATTACTAAAGCTGACTCCGCCACCATACCAATTAGTAGGCGCCTTACTGAACGACCTCACCACAAAGTTCGTGTTTTTATTAATAGAACCTATTTATCAGTCTCAAAAATCTTGAAATACCGATTCTTTTCGTTGGTACACAAACGAATTGTCATAAATATAAACCCCATTGTCGTGCGCCTTCAGAAAGAAATCGCTTTGGTCACGAGAAAGCCATTTAATGTGAGTTAGATGGGGCATACTTTTATTGTAACATCTTGTCGAACCTACCTTAACTGGAGGTTATTACTGTTCGGTAACGAGCCCTAAATATACAACCTTGATAACCGCAACTGTAATAAGACCTTCATCAATCTTTTTACAAGTTCAAGAACAGCATATAAATTTAAAATTCATGAATGTCTTCAGAATATTCGTTTGCATAGCGCATGTGACGGCTTGTCAACGCAGCAAATAGGAAGTTTTAATTTCTAATCCAGTAAGATTTCAAAGTACTTGGATTTTCTGTTTGACTAATCTAGAAAAAGCTAGTTTTTAAATAGCTGAGACGTTACATCTAGTATTCTGTCGTTCCTAGTTCAGCGTTCTGCGTTTATTTGATCCAAGATGCTGTTATCTCTGGCTATCCGTTCGCAGCAGTTCTTCTATGTTTTTGTGAAATTTAAATTTGATTTCAACAACTTGTCAGTTGTAGACAAAGTTCGTAAAAGTATGAACGGAGGAATCAATATCGTGTGTGAATCGTGCTATAAATATGCAATAACTTCACATTTGCACATGAACAATTGCAAAAGTTACAAATCAATAATCTCAAAAAGAAGTAGGTATAGTTGTTGCAAATTACCGTTAGAGGAGTATCAATCATGATTAAAAGGAACTAATATACATAAAAATTCATATTTAACAACTAAGATAAAAGTATCTTTCCTAAAAACCTAAGTCATCACGTTAGCATTGAACGCGAAATTTAATTCAGTGTGCGAAAGTCATCCCTACGTATGTCTAGGTATGACTTTCGCACACGACAGACTCGTATTATCACAGATAACTGTATAGTTATGGTATTACTACAGACGCAGTACCTAATGCGAGTGTAAATTAAAAAACTACCGAAAGTAGTGTTTACCTACTAACTTATTAACCTATGGAATCCGCTAGAGTACGCCTATTAGATGAGACAAAGCTAATAGGGGTAAAGTCCTGTCTAAATAAGCTTAACGAAAACTTAACGATCATAATCGTATCTAAACGTTAATATCAATCGTTTCCGATATGGGTCCTACAAAGTTGTGATTCTGAAGTTCGCGTGTTGCAAGCCGTACATTATATCATTAGATGACATGTGAAGTTAAAACATATTGTACAGAGGCTTTATAGTCCACGAGCCAGGTACAAATTTCGTCAGCCATTTCTTCTCGGGTAATAATTCGTTAAATGCTTTAGAAAGTTGTACCACGAAGCCTCGTGATACAGCCAGCTGACATTTTTATTTATTCACTATAGCATATAAACTGTCATCTAATCAATTTTCAATTGAGTGGAAATCACTGAACGTATAAGTATACATTTTTTTTCATGTTCATGTGACCAGCTGACGTATAATCCACCACTCTATAGTCAGCTTTTCTTTTTTTTTTTGTTTTTTTAAAGGCAACTCCCGCATTAGGAATTACTCCTGTGTCGCGGGTGACTTTACAAACATACAAACAACGGACACAAAGAACACCCAGACTCGGGTGGGAATCGAACCCACGACCTATGGCATAGCAGTCAGGGTCACTAACCACTAGACCAACAGGCCAGTCGACGTTTTCTTTTTCTTCAAGATAGGGAGGAAATGACTAAAAATAATATTTTTTTATACGTGCGTGGGAGGCTGCTGTTCCTCAACCTCCCGATGGAACCGCAGCTGACGTTCACGAGGCTTCTTGATGGCACGAGACAACTCTCTGAAGCATTTTACGAGTTTTCGCCTGAGAGGAAATTGGTCATGAAAATTTGTTACTGGCTCGCGGGCCATTAATTATATTCTTAATTTAACAAATAAAAGACTTACCTCTGGATGATGGATAATGAATTCAGTATCTTGAAGTGTTTGATCCAATATGCTTTTATCTGAAAACATTTTTGGCAAAATAATAAAGGGTTGAATATACCTAATGCAAATAAAATCACAAAAAAATTGTCGCGTGACCAAAAACTTCTCTATGAGGAGACATTCAAAGTGCTGAATAATAAAAAGGCCAAATAGTTTAGAATTCATGGTCTTTTATATCGACATAGACAGATAGGCTTTATGTAACCAGCGGTGACAATATATTGTCTATACGTTCCAGGTACCGTTTGAACACATTTGCCAGCTTTGGTTGATGAGAATCTGCAAGAATTTTACCTGAAATCAATCCTGATCTAACAACACAGTTGCTAACAACTGCCTTGTTTTGTTATTGGTATGTATGTACATATGTTGGTATGTACAACAACGCACCAATCTATTCTCGTGTCGCGGTGTTTGTTACCAAACTCCTCTGAAACGGCTGGACCGATTTTTATGAAATTTTGTGTGCATATCGGGTAGGTCTGAGAATTGGCCAACAACTATTTTTCATACCCCTAAATGATAAGGGTGACCCACCCCTAAATATTTTTTTGACAAAAATTTTCATTTTTATTTTATTATGATTTAGCATTGAAAAATACATACAACTTCAAATTTTCACCCTTCTACGATCAACCCCTGTTTTTTAATCGCGATTTTTATATTATTCTGTTCCATCCACAGATCCGCAATAGGGTTGCAAGATGGCAATCGAATATAGTAATTGTCGTACGATAAATTTTCATGTATGGTTTACAATTACAATTTACTTTAATTATATACTTTTTTACAAATTATTCATTAAAACTGTTTGCAGGATTTTGCATATTTTCTACCATACAGTTTAATTATCGAAATTTTAGTAAAGTTTATCACTACATATTATAAAACAAAGTCCCCCGCCGCGTCTATCTGTTCGCGACAGACTAAAAAACGACTGAATGGATTTTCATGCGGTTATCACCAATAGACATAATATATAGTGATTCATGAGGAAGGTTTAGGTGTAGGTATAATTTGTTAAGATTTTGTGTAAAATGGTTGAAATATGTTACCCGTGCGAAGCCGGGGCGGGTTGCTGGTATCTGTATAAGACAAAACAATTCTATCACTGATTTACTGAGTGCCTCATTGGTTCTGTAGCATAAGTTATCCTGGATTCGTTTCCAGGGTCAGGCACATTATGTAGTTATTGCGTTTTGTAATAGAAAATTGTAAGTGGGTAACACACCTATAAGTGCTCTCGTATCGTCAGTATAATGATTTGACTAATATCAATACAAATAAATAAAACTGAAGTGTCTGTTTATAATGTCAAAATAATAGTTTTTTTAAGCTCATACAGTTATTTGCACGATACCTAAGCCTAAAAATCATTTATTATTTATTTTTGTCTGTCTGTCTGTCTGTCTGTCCGTCTTTCTGTCTGTCTGTCTGTTTGTTCCGGCTAATCTTCGGAACGGGTGGACCGATTTCCACGGGACTTTCACTGGCAGATAGCTGGTGTTATAAGAGGTAACATAGGCTACTTTTTATTTTGGAAAAGAAATTAGGCTTCCGCGCAAAATATGTACCCGTGAGCGAAGCAGCGCGGGGACTGCTAGTAACTAATAAAACTAGAGATGGCCTGGTGGTCGAGAAATAAGTTTTTATAAAATTTGATAGTTTATGTAAATAAGCTCAATACTTAAGACTTAAGTAAGAGGTTTATTTATTTTTTGCTTTTTAGTTCTTTTCGTCGGTTAATTTTTTGTTAAAAAGATTTTTATGTTGTTTATTAAGTTTACAGGTAGTTGAATATGTTATTTATTATTGCCACTTGCCATTGCCATTGGGTATTTTCCTTTACCATTAGGTAAATTGAAAATACCCAACAGTTCAGTCCACTGAACGTTTTTCTTTTAATAACTTTAGGCACCTCACACACTGCCGTCTGATCGCAAACTAGACAGAGCCTGTACTATGGTAACCAGAAGGCTAATAAATATACATATATACCTTACTAAATAGATACATATTATAGATAAATTACACACAGACATAGAACAAATGTTTGTGTTCATCAAATAATTATTTGTCCTGGGTGAGAATCGAACCCACGACTTCTGGCTTATCAGTCATGATCACTAACCACTAGACCAACAGGCCAATGATCTTTAATTAATTAAGTCTAGCTCTATACATATACTAGTAGCTTCACGATCAGAAGGTCTAAGTAGCAAAACGTCCAACAGCGCGAAACGTCTAATAAGCAGTAAGCCTAATTAGCAAAATGTCCATATAGCAAAACGTCATACTCTCAGATGGTCTGTACAGCAGAACGTCTATTTAGCAAATCGTCACATTCTCAAAATTTCAGGATACTCAGGCACAAATGCAACATACACATTACATCGGAAGGTAAACGGACACGGCATTATATGTTTAGGTACTATGTTTAGGTACATACATACTCCTTGGTCTATTTACTAGTAGCGTTTCATCTTTTTAATAGTGACTGACACTTATTGTCATGATTAGCATTACTCATTTGTTTTTCCTGTATCTAATTTCGACTGTGACTGCAGTGAGGATTCGGCTCAACACAAGCTGGCGGTTTGCCCCAGTTGGGAGGCACAGCGTCAGGCCCTCACTGCAGTCATCGCAGTGGATCTGTCGCTACCGACCGTCATACGCTTCATGGCCGGTAGCGACAGGAATTTTACCGCGATCCTAACCTTCGGTGAGGAAGTTATCTCGCAGAAGGAAGCGGCGGAAAGAGTCCGGGAGGACCACCTCCACTCGGATTTATTCACCGTCGGCGAACCAGGCGGCGGAGGCGCGCTTTCCAGCGCTTCATGCCGCCCTGAGTGTGGCTGCGGGTGGACGGGACGGGGTTTCCCTTCCACCCGCTATAGTGGCCCCCCCGCGAGGAGGCGGCGTCTGTGTGTGCCTGGACGTCACCTAATTGATAGGTTTTTTACCCGAAGGTGGTGCCTGCACTTCTACGGGCACGCGCTAGGGGGGCCGGATGTCTTTTTTTTTATGGTGTAGGGGGCAAACGAGCAGACGGGTCACCTGATGGTAAATGACTACCGCCGCTCTTGGGCACCTGCAACTCGAGAGTCATAAGTGCGTTGCCGCCCTTTAAGGTGGGAGTAGGAGAAGAGGGGGAGGGGGGGAGAGTGGGAAGAGGGGGGAGAGGGGGAGGACGGGAATAAGGGAGAGGGAAGGGTTAGGGCCTCCGGTAACCTCACTCACGCGGTGAAATGCAATGCAAGCATTGCTTCACGGCCGATTTTCTGTGAGGTCGTGGTAACGAGCGGAGTCGAGCCGGTCCATACGTGCCGAAGCATGGCTCTCCCACATATATGTCTTAATAAAAGCTGTTCCCGGTACCCTCCTATTTAAGGCGCAGTACTACATATCGTGTGATTTTAGTCGGTTCGTTTAAAGAGAAAACCCCGGTGGAGTGACAGCCCGAGGGGGTGTCCACACTCAAAAAAAAAAGAAAGGCGGCTCAACACGAATATAAAATCAAAGCCAACCCTGCTACTATTCCTCAAAGCTCTTGGAAAAGAAGCCCTTTGGCAAAATCACAAATACAAGAATATGTCATTTGAAGGAAACAAGAGAAGAAAGATATAATGTTTAATGTCAAAAACAAAAGAGAGCTTCAAAAGCTTGAGAGCCAAAAAGTTTGTCTCTAAGTTTTTAGTGAACCTTGGCCATATTAAAAGGATATTAGGTGCATAAATTCAGGAGAATTTGTGCGCCTAACATCCTAATAATATTTAAAAAGCTAGTGCTTTTTAATACAATATGTTTATGTCAAATAAATATTCTTAAATTTATTATATGAGTTTCACTTTCTGTCATGAGTGTACACATTTTAAAAATGACGATTTGCTAAATAGACGTTCTGCTGTACAGACCATCTGAGAGTTGGAAGTTTTGCTAACTAGGCTTACTGCTCATTAGACGATTCGCGTTGTTGAACGTTTTGCTACTTAGACCTTCTGATCGTGAAGGTACTAGTATACACACTTAGTACTCTAGATGGAACAAGCCGAGATGAACGTATGTAGAGCTTGTTGAAGGTTTTGTATAAGCTAGCCATGTAACTAAACCGGAGCGATAATATACCCTTTTTTTTTTTTTTTAATGTGTGGAAACCCCCACGGGTCATCACCTCACCGGAGCTAACGGTAAAGTGGTATGTCGGAATCGAACCGATTAAAACCACACGGTGTTCGGTCACAAGTGGGTCTATTGCAGGGGAACCCGGGTATACCCTAGGAAGGAGTCCTCCGGGGCGATAATATACCCTATATCACCACGTCACAACTAATTAACGCGAGTAACCAGTTCCATCAGGCGGATCGTGTCCTTGTTAACCGACGAAAAAAATAGAGGTTTTCAATTCGACCGTATATATATATTTTTTTTAATGTTTGTTCAGCCCTCATTCCGTTATTTATTAACCGATTTCGATGATTATTTTTTTGTTAAATAGGGTATACCTCAAAGGTGGTCCCATGTCAAGGAAGTCAGAATCTGATGATGGGATCCTGATAAAATTGAGAGAAACCCTCGAAAATTGTAGGAACGAATAGTGTTTCTGTTTACTTTTCATAACTTAATCATTTATTTGCGTTTAGGAATCATCACATCATGAAGTTGAGCTGATGGTGGAAAAAAATCATAAAATAAAGATCTTTTTAACAAAAAATCAAACCGACGAAAAGAACTAAAAAGCAAAAAATAAATAAACCTTTTTAGTTCTTTTAGTCGGTTTGATTTTTTGTTAAAAGGATTTTTTTTGCAATTTCATTTAAAACTAAAAATAACAAACGAATCATATTTTAAAACCTTGCTCCGAATTGAATAAATAATAACAACATTTTATTAAATGCGGTAATACCAATGGAAACGGTACATACCAAATTTACCAGATTTACCAAAAAATCAATTTATAAAATGTCTCGTCTGTTTGTTCCGGCTTATCTCCGGAACAGGTGGACCGTTTTTCACGGGAGTTTTCCTGGCAGATACCAGGTTTTATAAGTAGTAGCGTAGGCTACTTTTATTTAGGAAAAAGAATTAGCGTTCCGCGCAAAATATATAAATATGTACACGCTAGCGAAGCCGCGTGGGGAACAGGTAGTATAAATAAAAAAAAACTGTCAGAATAGCAAAACGAGCAGATCTAGCAGATGAGATTCAGTTATTAGTTACATGAGCGTCTGATAGGGTCATAAGTTTTTACAGTCTAGGAATATTTTCGTGGCTGGCGTGAACACATTGACATGTCGACTTCCATGTTTTTTTTTATTCCCATTATGACAGCGACTTCCTACGCATTAGGAATTTGTATGAAAAAAAATTACAGTTTCAAACATACATAAATTTTGTAGCAATCGACTTTGGAAATATGTTGACATCTCGCATTTTAACATGTCTAACTTGACAAAACCCTCGCATTTTAACATGTCTAACTTGACAAAACCTCATGTCTAACTTCACAAAACCTCATGGCAAATTAACGATTCACATGATTTTGTGAATGAACATTGATATTTTCTTATATCAACTTACACTCGTGCACTCAGTCAACAAAATAATATTCGTTATTTGAAATCTCAGCATGTACGTATAACCGTCAAAACTTAAAATGGCCACCCTGACAAATAGCAATTTTAGACATGTCACCATATTTACGCCAGCCACGGATTTTATCTTTTGATTGCGTACGTCTACGTTAGCCATTCCAAAAACTAGTTTTAAAAAAACTACAGTGCCTAATAAAGTAATCCAAAAGGATTTTTGACTGCTCCGTGTAGGTACATAAGGTATAAAAATTGGTTTAAGATAGGCTATCACTACCGTCGCTTGTAAATTGTAGATCAACACACGCTATGCTTTCAGTTAGTTTATTGCAGTTACAAAATGTTATTTAAGTTTATCAACTGGATGCCTACACGATAAAGCTGTGATATATAGCGCAAACTTTCCAACTAGTTCCCCGTCAATTAAAATGTTTTGGGTTTCTATCGTAAATTGAGATTGGAAACAAAAATAAACAACTTATGTTTGTGGACCTTACAATGTACCGTATGTACAACAAAAATACGATAATAGTAATTTGTGTAAATATAAAACCATAATTAAATTTTTGTTTCAACCATGCACCCCCAGTGTGTACCCAAACAAAAAATCAATCTCTTGAGAACGGCATAACCAATTCGACATTTTTTTTATCGTACTAAGATTTCCAGGAAGGATAAAAATACATATCTATATATTAATACGTGAAGCGAAAACTTGGGATCCCTTTTTACGAAAATAAACTTATAGTTTATACAGAGAAGAAGTGACGAATGCTAAAATTTTTGAACAAAAATTGCTACAAAGTAAAAAAAAATATGCAAAAACGGGTACATACAACTATGAGTGTCCAGTATATATTTAGACCTGTCATGGTAAAAAGTCTATACAATGACAGGTCAAGTTATATTGGCCAATGAAATAAACCATGGTCGAAATTCGACCACCACGCGATCTCTAGTTTAAATAATTTTAGAACTTTAGATAAAGAGCACCAATTTTGATAAATGAAATCCTAAATGCCATCCTTTCCTTATCGTTAATTCCCTCGAAAAACATTTTTATGTTTTCAACGCAAACCAATACACAATGCACGGCTTTAAAAGTTGGCCCCCCCAAAGAGAACTGATGAAAGACGCCTGCACGTAGCTAAAATACGAATGTTGAGATGAATGTGCGATTTAATCAAATCCTACACGGGACAAAAATTTGTACGATCCACAAATATTTGTTCCAACTCTGGGTGTTCTTTGTGTCCGGTGTTTAAATGTTTGTGAAGCCCCTTCCAACACAGGAATATTCCTAATGCGGTAGTTAAAAAATATCTAAAAGATAGAATAAAATGAAAGAATAAAACACATTGCACCTTCCCAATGGGGGCAAGAGTAGGCAGACGATGACTTACAATTATTTTAATTACAGGTTACAATTTTACATCATTCTATATCTATATAAAAATATGTACACTAAATAAAATTAAACGTATACTTATAGTACATTTTTTTATATCGGGTACAGGTCGGTTGTGAATACTAAAATAGCATCATGATCAATATGTATTTTATGACCGAACTTTTTTACTCACCTTGACCTGTAACTCAAACTCAACTCGATGAACTACGTACTTGTACCTAATTCAATCTTCAGCCTTTTCGAGACAAGTGGTTAAATAAGTTTAAACTAGTTTCAGTAGTTACATAAAAAAATATATAAATATATAAAAATTAAGGTCGTAAACGAACATCTATTGCAACATGTTTCGAACGCTCCCTGTAAATTCGTTGAGCAGACTATGGCATGGAATCTCGGCAGATTTTTGAAATATCGGTATTCGTGATTACATGATATGTACAAAATAAATATTTTGACAATGATACTTATGATATTTTATTTATATAATGATAATTTCTAAAACAATGATAGGTAAGTAGATGTTTTAGAAATAAGAGTACATTTTTAACCAAATCTACAAGTAGGTAATTTAAGCCAGACAAGATGTTAACTACTATGTTCTATTATCATGTCATGTCTCCTTTTAAAGTTCATTAAGATTACAAAGGTAAATGGGTTAGAGCTACTAGGGGCTATGGTATTGTTACAATGTTTCAAGTCAGTATACATTATATTTGTACGAAATCTTTTACGCTGAACGAAATTGCACCCCTTACTTTTGTCACGCTGCGAGTTCCTGTGAGTTCGTGACACTCACTCAAGTCGTAGACGACTTTCTCTTTGGCGAAGGGTTTTTGGGGCGTTAAACAGACTTTTTACGACTTTTATATGGTACTTATCAGCCACTTACAACAACATTCACGCAAGGAAACTTATTTTTCGTCGTGTTTTGAGTTTTATACTTAGTTTGTTGAGTGTCGGAGGTATTCCTTATTTATTTACGTTTTGTTACTGTAAAAATAACTTCAGACGAACGAAACTATATGTTACATATAGTTATGCTTTCGGCCTACTTCGTCTAAGAGCTACAGAAACAATGCAGGCGCTCGCAAAGGGAAATAACAAGGTCTCACTTCCAAGGGCTAACAGATCAATAAAAAAAAAACCAGTCAGTCGTAGGAATGCACGTCAGAAGTGAAAACATAACTTCACAATGTATTCGCATATACATACACACACACACACATCTGTATTATATAATTAGGTTAAAAATAAAAAGTAGGTAATAACATATCTAAATGTTTACATAGGGTACACTGGAAGTTCTGCGCTCCTGGCCGCTCATAAATGTTTGAATTTCAAATGTTATATTTTTTTAAATATAAGAAACTCGGCTCCGTCTTACGAATTTTCGATCAGGTCACATGTCCTGACGCGATTTGAACATTTTTTACCCATCCCAAAAACTGCACAACGCCCCTAAAGAAGTTTTCACTTAAAAAATGGCCAAGTTCAAATTCAAAACTGAAATTATCTCTGACCAAATAGGCTATATACTCGTACTATTAGAAGTATTAATGTTGAGTTCGCTGAGTTAAATTCTCACCAAAGCCATGAACAAAATGGTTATATGGATATATAATGGATAATAACTTTAAAATAGTGTAATAAGCTACATACTAATAATCTCGGTTGCACATTTTCTGAATGATTATTTCGAACCAGAGCGGCGGAATTACACATTTGCCGCCAGTAGGCTATTAAAATTTTGCCGCCCTTACCGGTCGGTCTATCTAATTCGATACCCCCGGACAAGACATAAAAAATAATGTAGGCCCCAAATTTGCCGCCCCTAAAATCTGCCGCCCTAGGCTTCAGCCTACTCAGCCTGCTGGTAAATCCGCCACTGTTTCGAACAGTTGAAATGTTATTGATGGAAAGATAAATAGAGTAGGGGCTAGTGATATCTAGCCAACAAATGGTAGTTAGAATGACATAAAACTGGAATTGAGAAAAACCTTTGCTTTTCTGTAAAAAATGTTTTTCGTGATGGTGATTCACATTTCTCATGACAATGTTCCATGAATTTTTATGTGAATTACAATGATTGGTAGGGTCATGGGAGCCTTCACTCTTACGGAATATTAGCTTCATCTTTAATCAAATACACATTGCCAGTTTCAAAATAACGTTTTACCTTTAAATTGTACGGCCCCAAAAATATTTCTGTGCATTATTAAAAAAATCATAAATTACAACACGTGAATTAAAATTTTTATATGTATCTAACTGCTAGAAGAAGAAGATATGTATCTACCTGCTACAAATCTATACTAATATTATAAAGCTGAAGAGTTTGTTTGTTTGTTCGGTTGAACGTGCTAATCTCAGGAATTACTGGTTCAAATTGAAAAATTATTTTAGTGTTGGATTGAATTTATCGAGGAAGGCTATAGGAGCGGAGCATCAATGAATAATGTTACAAAACGAGGAAGGACGAAGTTGCGCGGGTCAGCTAGTTTAATATAAGTTGTGAAGAAACTTACATCGAAACACGTCGTATATGAGTGAATACACACAGCGCATATCTTGCTCATCCATGAAGTTTACAGGCATCGGTGGCTTGCACAGTAAGCGAGCGGCTTTTAATACCTGCAGTCAAAATAAAATACTGACAATCTGTAAGAGCTTGCCCTACTCGGTAAGCCCTTGAGTGGCGGGCTTTTGACTCAGGGTCTGGTTACCGCAATATCAAATTGTCTTCATTAATGCCGCGTTCCTATATTCAAGAAACGATTCGTTTTGCTTACGGACGGTAACACATCGTTGAATTTTCAACGAAAATTTTACCTTCCGTAAGGTAAACGAATCGTTTCTTGATTATAGGAACGCGGCATATATCAACTTGTCAAACTAAATTATTAATAAGGAAATTAAGTTTTTATATACGACTCTGAAAAATTATAATTATTAGCTTTAAGTTAGTCATTATTAGCAACCATTAAAACTAAGCAATAAAATTCCCGTCCCCTATTCACCGTTTTTCCCGTCGAATTATCCCCTTATTCCCGTATTTCCCCTCTCCCCTGCTCCCATTCTTCCCCCCCTCTCCCTCTTCTCCTACTCCCACCTTAAAGGGCGGCAACGCACTTGTGACTATCGGGTTACAGGTGCCCATGGGCGGCGGTAGTCATTTACCATGCACCATATCGTTTCAACATTTACCAAAGAGAAACTGATTTATCGTGAAAGTCCAGTTCTGAAGCATACTATTTTCAATAAAAAACCGGACAAGTGCGACTTTGACTCGCGCACCGAGGGTTCCGTAAGCAAACAAACTTGTATGTAGATAGTACGTCCAACTCAGGAATTAATTCTCGAAGATTTTTGCCCGTCTTTTCCGAAAGACAAACTTAACGTAAAGTTAATACCTGTTCAATATCCCAAGCAGGACCAGGAGCCGTCTTCACGGCGACAGGTGGCGGTGCGTGGGGGTTTTTGAGCGGCAGAACCAAGGTCCATGGTGCCCATTCTTCCGGCGGTTCCTCAGCCGGTTCTTGCGGTTTTTCAATTTCATCCTCCCTTAGAAGTAATATTTAACCATTAATATAGATCTTTACTTAACCAGTACTATTATGTATTCTGTGACTTAACATTGACGAGAAGTAAAGGGCCTCTCATCCTCCACCAGAATAACACATGAGTTTGTGTGAAGGTTTTGCTAGGTACTGAAATTAGCTAAATTAGTGAAATGATCTCATGTGTTCTAAATTATCTTGATATTGTACCTTAACGAAGAAAGGAAAAGACAAAACAACCGCCAGGCACGGTTAGTTCCTGGATCGGGGGATTGGTTCAGCAGCTATACATATAACCTTTTTTTGTTTGTACGAAATGAATGTAGTAGTCGAGCTTTTGAAAAACAACCCTTCAAAATCTCCAAAATCCCTTTTTTCACGTTTTTTTAACAAAAAGCCAAAGTAAAATAGATAAAACTGGATGGCATTTAAGTTTAAGGTCTAAAAACGGTTTTTGGCCATTACCTTGAATACTACTGATTTGTTATTCATCATCTTCATCATCAGCCTATCGCCGTCCACTGCTGGACGTTATTACAATACATGAAAACACCTTAAACATATTCATTAAAAATATCGTAATATACTTATGGCGCAGCGTAGTGGCGAGCTAACCACTTAAACCATTGCGCCATCCGTGCAGTCATTGCTAGCAATTACAGCCAGACCACAGAAAATACATATATACTTACTCACAAACCAGGCTATGCAATATACGACAATATTTTGAGTGGCCCGGGCCATGTAGACACACACTTTTAGTATGGCCAATGCATTTCTATGTGTTGCCGGCCGATCACATGAGAATCGAAAATACGTTACGTTATTATAAATCGGCTTAAAGCTACGCTTAAAATCGCGATTTTTCATGATTTTTCATGAGAAAAATGTTAATTAAAAAATGATGCGCATCTCTAAAATGGGAGGAAATTCATAGATATGTTCTTATTCCATAAATACATACTCTGAACTATGTGGCTACCTGTAAGGAATTACATCCACATTCAGCCCTCCAATGAGCTAATTTTACTGGTCAATTATAGTAAGTAATTAAATGAGGAAAAAGCAGTAATATAGAACACTGGTTGAAGAAGAAGAAACAAATATATGAAAACCTGTATGTCAGCACATTTTAATGACCTGGCTTTGTTGTATCCTTTCCATACTGCCTCATAGAAACGTGTCAGGGTACGCAAAACGAGGGCTGAGAACGAGGGCATCGTTTCATCAATTCCATCAACAACCCTCAGCTCAAATGCTCATGCATTACATCAAAATTAACATTAAAATTCACACATTAAGATGAAAACTCCTAAGACGAAGACCTTCTAGGTCTCCTTATTTTATCAGCCGATTAAGTTCAGTAGACTTACTTTATTTTTTCCAAGTTGTCGTTTTCTATCATTGTCTCCAGTATGCACACGCCATTATATAGATATATTAACACAACACAATTTTAAATAGTTTACAGTATACATTACACAGGAGTTTTTAAAAAGCGATATATTAAACTATAACTATATTAAAAACACAAAATAATTTTTGTACGTTTCTTCAACACTTTTTTTGTTTCTAAGATGTTTCGTTGACCTGGTGCTTGTTTGCTGACGTAATGCCAGTTGCATTTGTCAAAAAATGTTTGAAGGCAAACCGTACTAAATAGTTTTCAGTTTAATTTATAACCAGTGTTAAAGTATGATGACTATAACATCTATTTATATATAAATGAATCCCTATTTCCCTTGCTCACGGCATCACGCGTGAACGGCTGGACCCATTTCGCTAATATTTTTATTTTGTGTTTGTTATTTTTAGAAGAAGGTTCTTAGTAAATAAAAAATTTGGAAAGTTGCGCGGGAAATTAGAAAATTTATGAAAACTTAACAAGGGTAGTCTACTAAGCATTTACACTTAATCGTTTAAATTTTCTTAATTCTTATTAAAGCGTGTCAGTAGCGTAATTTTCTTTTTTCTTGCTCTGTGTAACAGTTTAATAGGAAATTTTTGTATAAGTACTATTATGTATGTGGTATGAGGTTGACTTTGCAATTTCAATAAAAAAAAAACCTCGCGTTCTCCCCGTGCTTTGTGGCAGTTTTGAAAAAAGAAAGAATCTTGTACTTAGGAACGTAGTATTACAAAAATTATATATTATATTCTATAGCACAGAATATAGATACCATTTTTGTACAGAATCTATACAATAAAGAGGCAATGGCTTTGTTCAAGCGTGAGCAGAAGCTATCCAACGTATTTCGCGTTATCGGCACCCAGCAATTTACAGTAGAATTCAGTAGGTCATAGGTGCATGAAGGTAATTGTATTGAGGTATTACATGCAAACAGTATTGGAAAATTTATATCTACAGACACAGGGAATCACAACATGTTATTTACGTAACTTTTGAGCAAAATGCACCTACCCTTTTGAAATAAAAAAAAGTGTGTGTGTATTTATGTACGCACGTAAGAAGTTATACTTTTATCTAGTTAAAGTTTATTAAAATATCATAATAAATAATACATACCGTCAACTAACCTCAAATTATACAAACGTACTCAAAGTAATATGTAGAAACCATTTTTAACACAATCGTGAAGTTGGTAACTTTAATGAAAAACTAAAATGTTGACTAGCTTATTTCAGGGTGTCGGTTTTTCGTGACGGTGTGAGCGCGCATCGTAAAAATTTACTCTCATCGTTTTTCCATAACGCGCCAAAAGAAGTATAACTTCAAAAAATAATTAATGGTCCAGTCCTAGGCAATTGCATTCTAACTGTAAAACAAGACGACTTCATCAATGAAGGGTAAGCACGTCGATATTTTTCCTGTACACACATTAGATATTGATAAGGCTTTGAGATCATAGGTCCAAAGGTAATATATTTGTTTTGTTGGACAGTACAGGATAGGAAAAAACAGGGCCTACTATTTATTGGACTCTGGTTTCTAAGTAACAATTACTTTAGACAAGACGAGAACCGAAAAAGTAATAAAAAAGTGCTACACACAGCTTTTAAGCAAAACTGTTTTCGGATGAAACGGACAGTAGAAACGTAGGATGATTACTAATACGCGACTGTGATGAACGCGCCTAAATGTGGATCATGGTGTAATTTCTTCGTGTGTACCTTCTATAACCAAGTAGTCATTTATATGGCATCCAATTAACCATTATGACATTTTGTGCTAACGTATGGTATAGTGAAGCGCGCCATGGTGTTATTACGTGTAGGTCAGGGTCACCATATCCTCGTAGGGGACGACGCAATCAACATTATTACTGTTGGTTTAACTGAACAGCCCATTTAAACTGTAATGAGTTTTGTCTACAAACTTAAGTAGGTAATTCTAACTAATGTTAAAATGCGAAAGTAAGTTTGTTTGTTACGCCTTCACGCTATAACTACTGAACCAATCATAAAGAAACTTTGTACATACGTTGTCAGGGGCACAGAAAAGGAGATGGGAGGGGGACCTCTGATCCCGAAAAAATACCGTTCCCGAGGGATACAAAAATAACTGTAACGCGAGCGAAGACGAGAATGAAATGAATATGTTAGGGGGAGCCTGAAAGTAGCACCAGTGGATGAAAAACTGAGGAGCAATAGGTGTTTTACCTTTACCTAGATCATGATCTCTAAGAATAGGAGTAATACTGCTATGGCCTAAAATGTCGAGTATTTAAAACTGTAATGCCTAAACGAAAATGCGATGATTTGCACTTATTGAAGTGATTTCATGTCTTCCTTGCGAAATTAGAGCTGCACATATTATTTCAGAGTAATTTTTGTTATAAGGTATTATTTTTAATGAAACCAGGATTTTTCTTAAAGGACCACGTGATTCGTTGACACTTGCATCGAACCACGCAAAAGTCACCATGTGATGGCATACAGACTACATTTTTCATTCCACATTTAAAAGTCAAACATATACTATGAATAAGGAGGTCATTTAGTGGAGAATAAAGTGTCACCTAACAAAACCTCACTCTCACGAGTAGTATTTTTTAATGTTTTAATTGATGCCGTGGAAATATCGGGATAAAAAGTAGCCTATGTGTTAATCTAGGTCTCCAACTATCTACATACCAAGTGTAATAGCAATCGGTTCAGTAGTTTTTGCGTGAAAGAGTAACAAGCATCCATACATCCTCACAAACTTTCACGTTCATAATATTAGTAGGATTTAATTGGAAAAGGCGTTTGTCTTCCAACTCATCTGATGGAAAGGGACGCTGAAGATGAAGGTGATGCACGCCTATCCATAATAAATCTATTAAACTTTCCAGGATTATATGTTTTAAAATATAGAAGTGTAGTAAAAATAAAAAATATTTTGCCGTGTGTCGGGGTCACCAATTTGCCAGTGTTTGGCAAGTAATGTAATGAGACTCGAGATGATTTTTAGTCTGTTTTATTTTAGATACAGACAAGGCTTATATATTAATGTGGTGCGTGTGTATAATTGTTTTATTTAATCACTAAAGCTAATCTATAAATGTGACTTATCTAAGTACGTGCAATTATGTACGACGTGCTGTCGCTACGCAATTCCTTCTAGACCTTGGCGGCTCGAATTAAAACTTCTGTCTGCGTCTAGTAGTTCAATGAAGTAATGGTAAGGGTTCAATTAAAGCGAAGAGAGCTTTCGCAAACTCGCCAAAGCGAGTCCCTTAAAAAACCGATAAGCAGGCGACTTTTCGGCGATGTGCAATAGGAGGTAGGTATACACATATGGCGCCATAGCACAAAGAAGTCCAGTTGTAGTTACTTCTTAATCCTTTGATCCATATTTAATATTTAGAATATTTACGATT
This sequence comes from Euplagia quadripunctaria, assembly GCA_963859945.1. Taxonomy (NCBI): domain Eukaryota; kingdom Metazoa; phylum Arthropoda; class Insecta; order Lepidoptera; family Erebidae; genus Euplagia; species Euplagia quadripunctaria. Next base: position 18,091,596 of record OY982565.1, read on the forward strand.
GACTTTAACATACCCTATATACTCTTTATGTTTTGTAAAGTTAGAATGTATTTAAATTCGTCTAATACCTAATTTCGATTATTGCGATTGCTACACCTCATCAATGATACCATGTCGTTACAGAATGCAGTTCTCAAATCCATTTAAAAAATCACATACTACTTAATTTCATAGAAATTCTATGCAGTCCGTGGGCCCTGGAATATTTTTTTTAATTATTACCTACAAGCTAAAACGTAGCCGACCTATTCGTATTACTGAGTCGGCCAAGTTTTTGCACGTGGCAAGTCTGAAATAGGCAGCATTTTTACTCCCTAGCCCTGCAAACATGTCGAATTAACGATAGTATTTTTTTTATTACCTACCAATAAATTTTCATTCTAATTACAAGATAATAATGGTAAATTAAAGAAATAATGCTTGTCGGACAAAATGGCCGCCACCGTTCCAGCGTCCGACTAGCGCAACTTGCCGACTTTTCATGGGTAGGTTTTTTTATTACCTACAACCTAATACTTGGTGAATCATCTAGTTTGTATATTGTAAGTCGTCAGGTACAAGTGTCCGACAAAAATTATGCATCTTGTACCGAGTCTGACGCGGTGAACATGTCGATTTTCAGGTAGTTATTTTATTTATGTAGCAAAGAATATAGTAGTGTATGTGTCCGACAAAAAATGTGCAGCGTATAGGATTAAAAGTAAAATAATTAAATTGCGAAAACATATGCATCTTGGCCTTACTCAAAACTGCCGCTCAAATGCTAGTAAGTCCCTAGAGTCCTTAAAATATAACTTGATCTCTGTAAAAGTTTGTCACTAGTGCTGTGACGCTTACGACGTAGTCCGTAATTTTTGTCGATAAAACCCTTTATTTTTTAAATAGTAATTTTAGATTATAATTGATAAACAATTATATATCATTTAAATACCTATTTAATTTAAACTTAGATTTTTGAAGTGAAAACTTCTTTAGCGGCGTTGTGCACTTTTTGGGATGGGTAAAAAAAGTTAAACTCGCGTCAGGACACGTGACCCTGATCGAAAATTCGTAAGACGGAGCCGTTTCTTATGTTAAAAAAAATATAACATTCGAAATTCAAACATTTATGAGCGGCCAGGAGACCAGAACTTCCAGTGTACCCTATGTATACATTTAGATATGTTATTAACTAGAGGGCGCTAATCTAAACATTGAGTTCTGTCAGCTCCTTATTAATTAATGTCACCAACCTGCTAGTGTGACGTTTTAAATTCGTCGTTTCGTTTAGGTTTTCAATTGCTCTTTTTTTCGCAGGATAATAATTATAAATTGTGTTTATTCATATTCGATAAAATCGATATAGGTAATATTTATGTTCTACGAAAATGCCGGCCATGCTACAGGCGGCCAAGGTTTGCAGGGGGTACCCGGACCCCCCTGCAATAGACTCACTTGTGACCGAACACCGTGTGATTTTAGTCGGTTCGATTCCGACATACCACTTTACCGCTAGCTCCGGTGAGGTGATGACCCGTGGGGGTTTCCACAGGATAAAAAAAAAAGGTCTAGTTGTGGCCAGGGCACGCCACAATTGTGGTGGTAAGACCCATCATGGAGGATTGGCTCGAGAGGCAGCACGGCAGGTGCTGATCGGCAATGGCTTTTTCGGAAAGTACCTGTGTCGCATAGGCCGGGAGCCAACGTCTGCGTGCCATTACTGCGGAGACTGTCGAAGTGAAGTGCTCAGCGTGGACGCAACAACAAATTGGAGTGGGAAGCCTTTCGATGGACATCATGGTTCTGTCCATGGTCCAAAGTGAGAGTGCGTGGGAATCTGCCGCCTCTTTTCGTGAGGAAGTGATGTCCGCTAAAGTGGCGGCGGGAAGGGAATGGGAGAGGGTTAGTACTCTGCTGTTCCGAAGGAGAGGCACCAGGTGCCGAAGAGCGCATTTGTGACGGAACACATTTGCACTTTACCGGTGCACTACAAAAAAGCAAAGTCGAAAAGTAATTAGAAAGGAAGTCCAACAAATTCTTTTCGCGTGTCATTCTGAAATAAAATTGTATCGATACTTGGAACAATAGGAAATTAAGATTAAGTACCAAGTTACTATTTATTAAGGCAGGAAGTATTATAAAAAGTTAAGGTACTTGGATATCAGCACAACTTACTAGTTGCAAGTCAAACAACATAGATTATTTAACTATTTAGGTTGGTATTTTTTTTCATCGGACACAGAACACTTTTAAAATATTTTTGAAGTAATAACTTCTTATGGGAGGGTAAACCGCTTTGTTACGTATCGCGTTATGGCGCCAGTCTGTCTGACTTCCCGTTCTCTCACGCATACGGCAGCGGTAGAGTTTAAGTTATCACTTCTGTCGGGCGTCCCGAGACGCACACGCTTTTTTATTGGAGTTTATTTATTTATTCATTAAAACTTCATGCACATATTGTACAAAGGCGAACTTAATGCCTTAGGCATTCTCTGCCAGTCAACCTTAGGGTGAAGCAGAAATAAAAAGTGGTAGGTGCAAAGATATGGTAACGAGTACGAATTTATAAGTTCATAGAATAATAAGATTTATCAAGTTATTAACTAAATATACACATTACATGGAATACACACATTATACTGATACATAATATACTAATACTTATACATACATCCATACATATACATACACATATATATATACATATACTATGAATATCGAGTCTGAGATTAATGTACTAGCACTGTGACAATTATGCCAACTCATTGAGGAGGAGATCACGTACCCTCCTTTTAAATATAAAGCGGTTTGTGGACATCCTGATTTTGAGAGGGAGCGCATTCCAGAGAAGAACTGATTGGACATAGAACGAAGAGTTCACGAAGTCGGAGTTATGAGAGGGGCATAAGAGAAGATTATTGTTAGTGGAACGAAGATTTCTGTCATGGTTTGAGGACAAAAATCGAAGGTAGGGAGCTAAATAAGATGGTGGAGATGGAGAGTTAAGAAAAGAGAAAAGAGCAGTTAGTGCTCGCAGATTACGACGCTGGCGAATAGGGAGCCATTTTAATTCGGAACGTAAAGCAGACACGTGGTCATACTTGCGAAGATTGAAAATAAATCGAATGCAGTTATTGAGAAGGCGGTCCAGTTTGTTGAGAAGGTCTGCATTCAGGTCGAAATAACACACATCACCATAGTCGATTAGAGGAATGATCAGGGACTGCATAAGGAGAGTTTTGATTTTAATAGGAAGGAAGTTTTTTAATCGGTATAGAGTTCGAAGTATTCCGGTCACTTTCTGGCTCACATGTGTGACCTGGGCACGCCAATCAAGGGTTGAGTCAATATGTAAACCCAGGTCTTTAACCACTGCGCTCAGGGATGCGCAGATGGAAGTAGTATCAATCCTGCTCATAATCCGTTTGCTGCCTACGACGATCGCCTGACACTTGGTAGGGTTTACGGATAAACCAAACCTCGTCGACCAGCATTTTATAAACTCCAGGTCACTATTGATTTTATCAATGGCTTGCGATAAATCTTCAACGCTGGCCTGTGTATACAGCTGTAAGTCATTGGCGTATAGGTGATACGCACACTGAAGGTCTTGAGTTATGACATTAATATACATTGAAAACAATAGTGGAGATAGAATACCGCCTTGAGGGACGCCAGTGTAAAGATCACGCCAATCCGATGACAAATCATCAACGCGTACGCATTGTTGTCGTCCCTGATGATAAGTGGAGAACCAATTCAATGCTTCTGAGGAGATCATAAGATATGATAGGATGGATAGTAGGATGTCGTGACTGATGGTATTAAAGGCATTCGAAAAGTCGATCAAGGTTAGAACAGTCACTTTGGTGCTTTCCATGCCTTCCCTAATGTCTCCAGTCACTTTCAGGAGTGCAGTAACAGTGCTGTGACCGGCTGAAGCCAGATTGTAGAGGACTTAGGAGATTATGTTGGAAGACAAACTGGGAGAGCTGTTTGTGTACACAACCCTCAAGAACTTTGGATAGAAAGGGAAGAATAGAAATTGGACGGAAGTGGACAGGAAGAGAAGGATTTTTTTTTTTGGCAACGGGATGATGTGAGCTTTACGCCAGAGGGAGGGGAAGGTTCCAGAGTCAAGAGAAAAGTTGATGATGTGAGCTACAATTTGCAGGACATGGTCGAGGATATTAACAATCATCCTACGGCTAATGTCATCACAGCCCACAGCATTGGAATGGATCGACAGGATAATCTTTTTGATGTCCTCAGAAAGCACCGGAGAAAATTGAAAGTTGTCAATGTTGGGTCTAGTCAGACTTGCAATATGGTCTAGAGTCCGACATTTGGTTTGATGATCCAGCTGAGTAGTAGATGAGAAATGACGGTTGATATCATTCAAACCAATTGTCTTTTGAAACTCAGGACATTGCTGTCTGCCAATACCCAAAGTGTTAACAAACTTCCAGATACTGGAAGGAGATGATGCCTCTATATTTTGTAGAATGTGTCGGCGTTTTGCGTTACGTATCACCTGGTTACACCGATTTCTCGCAGCTTTAAAAATGTTCCACTTGTCCTCACAGCGATCCTTTCTGTATTTTCGGAAAGCCGAGTTTACTCCATAAGAATCGATTTTCATATGAGGCGCCCTGTATGAAAAAAATATGAAGAGTAAAATTTAGTGATCGGAGGGCAGCGTAACGCTTTAACGCTTTGTTGTGCTTTTTGGGCTTTATTGGAGTTTACTCCGTATCCTCGGATATAATATACGGACCTTTATATAATATATACATATGTATATATTATATACTGTACAGCGTCTACAAATGATGACAGAGAGAGAGAGAGAGAGAACCTCCAGTAAATTGCAAACTCCAGTCGTGCTTCGCAGCTGACACCTTTCTTTTACTACTTTCTTAAGCAAGATAACTAAGATAAAGATGATAAGATAAGATGAGATAGACCTAAATTTTATACTGAGTGTTTATTAAAATGTTATTATTACTTTATAAAAATACTGTGCCCGTCAGAGTCTAAGACTATATTGTTTTTAAGTTTTTAGATATATGCAAATATTTTGGAATGCATAATAAAGAATTTAATTGAATTGAACCTGATAACATAATCAACCCATTATTAAAAATATCTTTAATTTTGAGCATTGTGTCTAATAAAAAAAAGCAGTTTTTGGTGTGCAGTTCCTCAAAAAAGGATCTTTCGAAAGTTGTTAATTTGTTGTTATATCTTTGTGTGTGCCTGTCAAGAACCTTTTACTTAGGAACTCATAGAGGCATCAAGTTGAAATTAACATCAAATACTTATGTCTGTAGTCCCCTGAAGCTGTAAAAAAATGAAGCTTCTAAGTCAACGCAATCAAAACATACGGCTGTTAAGCCTATTGGTTTTGATTTACCTGCTAAATTTGAACATTTAGCAGGTAAATCAAAACCAATAGGGTACTTCCCATTGACCTAGAATCATGAAATTTGGTACCTAAGAAGCAAGGTCTGACAGAACAAAGGAAAAAATCCGAAAGTCGTTAATTTATTGTCACATAAAAAATTGTTTTTGTAATTACAAACTTATATTTTACGGTCGGCAAGTTGACTTTGTCGTAAATCGATGTTTGGGAGAGTATTTTTAGAACTGCAAAGTTAAGTTTGTCTTTCGAAAAAGACGACAAAAAACTTCGAGACTTGATTCCCGAGATGGACGTACTATCTTCATATAAGTTTGTTTGCTTACGGAACCCTCGGCTCAGACTCGCACTTATCCGGTTTTGTATTAATTATTTTAAAAAAGTGTATGTTTGCTAATAACTTTAAAAAATAAATAATAGAAAAATAAAAATCTGGACTTTTCATTGTCTTAAACATTGCTATCGGATAAAAAGTATTCCCAATCTGGCTATGAGCCACGACCCACCGACACCGTCAAATATTACATAACTAGCAACCCGGCTTTGCACGGGTACAAATTATATACCAAAACCTTCCTCATGAATCACTCTGTCTATTAGTGAAAACCGCATGAAAATCCGTTCAGTAGTTTTTCAGTTTATTGCGAACAGACAGACGCGGTGGGAAACTTTATTTTATAATATGTAGTGATAACGACTAACTTTTTCTTTGTTGTCATTGTACTTCTTTTTTAGATTTCCTGAAAGAAAGGGAGTTAGAAGGTGTTTTGTTCAACAATACACCATCAATTGTTAAAAAATCTACTGCGACTATGTAATAAGAATACTTGCTTCTCTAAATTCTTCTGTAGAGCGACAAGGGCGAAGTATTGTGTCAGTCTGTACTCCATATCGCTGGGCAGAACCAGTTTTTCCGCCTCACTAAAGTCGCCTTCCTGCCTCGCAGCCTCTTCCTGTAGAAATAACTCTGCCAGCAACTTCGGGTACACTTGAAAAATGTTTCCATCACTGATCTCATTAAGAGCCACCCATAAAGTGTTCGGATCATACTTGACTGCCATAGTTCCGACATCACGTTAGATAAAAATAAATTATTTCAAAAACCTTTTTCAAATATTAAATAACCTACATATCAAACAATTTTACCAACGTACATTTAGTTTTTAAAAAAAGTTGAAAATATAGTTTTACTAAAACGCAAGTGTACGTAATAATATACCAAAGGAAAGCCTTCAGCAAGAGCCTCCCGCGTACTGAATGGCTGAAGGCGCTCAACGAAGTCGTAACCACTTGTTGCGTCTTATAATAGACTAGCGAACCGCCTCGGCTTCATTGTCAGTGTGAAGTGATTAATAATACTTATTACTATTATGATTTTAGACTATGTTACAGGATGTCTTTTTATACAATGTTTACAGCTATTTTTTCCTGAGACAATACAAACATGTGCTTTCCAAACTCCACCTAATTTTTATATTTTTTTTTAAATATTAAAAAGGTTATAGAAAGCTCATAATATTGCATAGCTGACTTTTTTATAGCAGTCCTAATAAAGAGAAACAATTCCATCATATACATTATATTGTTATAAAAAATAAGACAGCATTTTCGATGAAAGCTCTCAGTCTGCTTGATTTCTGCTGACATCTTGAACAATTGTCTTCATAATTCAACAAATTAACACCAAGCAATATTAAACTATACGTATAAACCTTCCTCTTGAATTACTCTATCTATTAATGGAAACAGCATTAAAATCCGCTGCGTAGTTTAAAAGATCTAAGAGTACAGAGGGACAGACGGCGGGAAGTGACTTTGTTTTATGTAGTATATACTAGCTGCGTCCCGCGGTTTCATCATAAGTATCTCGTTAGGTAAGTTTTCCGAATTTTTCTAATTTTCCTCGCAACTTTCTTAATTTTTTTCTTTCATAAGAACCCTCTCCTGACAATAACAAACACAAAAAATAAAGAATCAGCGAAATCAGTCCAGCTGTTCACGTGTGATGCCGTGAGCAAGGGAAATAGGGCTTCATTTTTATATATATAGATACTACTCTTTGACAGAAGTGAGAACTTGGGATAAGAATATGATTGACCAGCTTTTGCCCGCGGCTTCAATCGAGTTATAATAACTCTTTATCCATCGCGAATAGTACTTTTTAGAGTTCCGTTCCTCAAAGAAAAAAAGGAACCCTTAAAAGTAGAATTACTTTGTTGTCCGTCGAGACAATTTTTCTCAGGAACGCGTGGAGGTATCAAGTTGACATTGACACCAAATAGTTATGTCTGTCTGCGGTCCTTGAAATTGTAAGATAAAGCTTCTAAGTCAATGCAAACAAAAGAAAAGGTAATTTAAGCCTTAGATTTTAACAAATTGGAGCATTTAGCTGGTAAATAAAAACCTATTGCGTACGTCCCATTGATCTAGAATCAAGAAATTTGGCAAGAGAAGGAAGGTCTCACAAGTAAAGGAGGAAAAAATCAAAAAGGCGTTGATTTGTTGTCATTTCACTTAAAAAAATATTTTTTGGGCTTACAAACTTATATTTTGCGGTTGGAAAATTAACTGTGACCTATATTGAAGTATGGAAGAGTATGTTTAAAATTTTAAAGCTAAGTTTGTCTTTCGAAAAAAGTGGGCAAAATTCTTCGAGGATCGATTCCCGAGATGGACGAACTATCTACATACAAGTCTGCATACGGAACCCTTGGAACCCGAGTTAGACTCACACTTCCGGTGTTTTCGTGTATGCAAAGTTTTATAACGATCGGTTGAATGGTTAATGAGCGAAAGCGTAACAAAGTAACAAACTCTCATTCGGATTTATTATATTAAGTTAGTATTAGGGTTGCAAACTAAGCATTTAGGCAAACGTGTACGTATTATCTTTCTTGTAGATGGTATTATGTGATCTATTCCGACCTTCAAACCTTCAAGAAAAGAGCGTCTCAAAGGCCGGCAACGCACTTGTGACTCTAGAATGCAGGTGTCTACGACGGTAGTCACTTACTATCAAGTGACCCGTTTGCTCGTTTGCCCCTATAGGGACCTATATTGAATCAGTTTTTTTTTATATTATAATATAAAAAAAAAAACTGATTCAATATAGGTTGTGTTAAATTTTACCATTTTCTATGTTCTTTTTTATAAGTTTCTTTATTTATTATATATTTATTTATTTTTATTTAATTTTATTTGTAATCTTGTGACACCACAGATTTCGCACAAATGTTTATAAGGTAGTTTATAGTCTTGTATTTTGACATTTCGATCGAATTGCACTAATTGTTGAACCGATCAGGGGTGGGCTGGGAAGAGCTCACCGATGCCTCCTAATCTAGTCTTGGTCTTCATTAGAGTCCGTCGCCACGCATATTTTCCATACGCTGACGCTTCCGTATGCTGACGAGCAAGTTGAAAAGCTGTTGTACCTTTTATGTAAATATTACCGTGAGTAAATTCTGTCATACCTATGTTAATTCTTTAACACTATCTTAAAATCATAATCTTATATCCCAAGGGTGTACAGTTATTTAAATGCTGATCTATGGCACATTAATGAATAGAAAAACAAACGTCTTAAAATTAGTTTAAAATTAGGTATTTTTACCTACCGGAAGTGGATGGGCACTGGTAAACGCAACCGCTCTGAGGTGCCAGACGTAGTGCATCCCGCTCTTCATTCAATAGATAATAAATATATCAAAAAACAAGCCGTTATAAAATTCTTTCTCAAAAACGTTGCTAGCTCTTGTACCATAAGATTCTATACAAACTCATTCTAAACACAAATTAAACTAGGCCAAAAAAATAATTTAATTCATAGACAACAATTTTCACATGTATATAGCATGATCCGGGAAACTAAATTATTCGCAAAAAATGTAACATGCAAAACAAAACAATGAAAAAATAAAAAAATATAAATACAAAATTGCACAAGATTCATTAATGTGAATCTTGCAATTAATAGCAGAGTGGTAAATGCACTGGGAACATTCAGAGTAGGTAACAATGGAATTGATAACAACGGAAGATAGCTACGCTGACAGACGTCAACTCTTCAAGGACATATGGGACACGGCCATGCTGATGGAGGAGAAGGAGACCGATATCTTAAACAAACCTAAAGTCATCAAGTATGTGTGAATTGTCTATCAAAAATCATTACGGGTTATGATGGCTGACTTTAAAAAAATATTTCTGTAGTAGATAGCACAATGCTTAAGGAAGGGTATAGGGTATTTAACATCATGCTGCGATCCTTAGGAGCTGAGCTAGCTGAGTTGAGCTGAGCTGAGCTGAGCTTATGCTCTATCGGGAAAAGCTATTATGCTATAATAATAACAGGTAGAAAGTGGGACAGACCAGATGTCTGTTCAGCATTTGAACCATTCAACAAAAAAAAGTGCTACCCCCAGAAAAAGTTGTGTTGTAGTATGTTGGTTTGGTCGTAAGTTCTCTCATCAAGGATGAGACTATTAGACAAGACAAATTCAACTAAAAGCTTTTAGCTAACCTAATCCGATGGACGTGCCTTATTTATTTGAGGTGTTTCTATCTGGCCCTCTCGGTTTCAGAATTCAGTATTAGACTTATGTTTAAGTACTGTATTATAACGGGTGTAAGAAATGTTTAAGTTCATTCACCGTACCGCACAAAAATGATACCTACGTTGTTACGTTTACATTGCGTAGTGTAAAACCAAACTAATGACTGTAAATCCTCCTGACTTTTGCATTGTGAGAAGTATCCACAGAAAAAAATAAATATATATATACATATCTAAACAGAAAATCGTTGTTGTAAGTTCTTCTCGTCGCCGAAACTTAGGTACATTCATTGTAGGTACATTCAATATTGAACTCAAATGTCTAACACATTTGACTTTTGAGCACTTTGCTTATGAACCGGTAAAATAAAGGTTCATTAGGTTCGACATAAGCCTGCACTGCACGCTAGGAAACTGCATTGGAGGTATATCAGCAAATTTTAATGCTTTTAATGCTTTATGTGAACAGTCTTTCAGGCAGTGTATAAGATGATTTTTTTCGAATTTCTGTTAGAAATACTTTTCAAATGATAAGTATATATACTTACTATCCTGTTTTCAGAACTCTAAGACTGGATGATGATGACAAATTCGTAATAGGTAAAAAGAAAAAAGAACGGATTAAGAACTTACGGACAGTCTGTAATAAGATATTGGACTATTGTGACCGCCAAGATGCAGACGAAGTCTTGGACAACCAGGTGAGATTACGCAGTCACATATTGGTATCTTTACTAATATTATAAACCTGAAGAATTTAGGTATAAGAGCATGACATTCTAGTCTTATACAAAAATCGTAGCAGTGGTCTTATGATCACATACAGTAGTCCTTGGAAGAGATAAACAAAGGATGTCGCTAGGTGGCTAGCTAACTGCCTGATAGGCGATGCTTAAAATTTGATGGCAAAACATTATTTCTCTCCTTGCTAATCGTCTGTGGAAATGGTCCGGATTGGCGCAAATTATTAAAGTTCATTGCTGCACACATATTTTCTTAATTATTTTCTTGCGTTGTTTACTGCAAGCTATCGGTTTCTCGCTATAGTTGTCCCGGGATAGCTCTGTCTGTACTACCACACACAAATTTTAAGTGTCCGTTTTATAAATAATAGCCCTTTCGCGTGTTGATAGTTTACCAGAAGTCATAGTATTTCCCCAATGACAACTTACGTTTGAGCTGAGATTACTACATTTCGTTAAACTGTCTGCAAATTGAATAACTTCAATGAGAAACAAACATGAGAGAATAACAGCTTTTAAGAGTTCAGCAGGTTCAGCTCATTTAAAAATCGTAAAAACAGCTTATGCAATTAATGAAACGTGGAGTTGGCTAACATTGAAAACAACAACTTGACTATAATACGATTTAAACATTCTAACCAATAATAGGTACAGCTCAGTTTGACAGTTCGACTAATAAAGATTCTAAATAAAATATTTTAAAGCTGTATGTAAGTCGCCACGATAGGTAAACTAGTTTGTTTAAATAAAAAAATCTAAAAGGCGGTAATCTACGATACTGGAATTTAGAAACTGAAGTGCTTAAGATGGTAGCCAAAGTCAGTCCGAACGAAGTTGGGGTTCTGAAATTACTTACCATGAAATAAACAGCTATAAATTATGTTTATTTTTTTAAAAACTTCCTGCAGTTAACAATGCACGAGGCGGACTTAATGCCACATGGCATTATCTATCAGTCAACCTTTGGATGATTCAGAGAAGGACATGGCAGGTGCATAACAACGAATTTCTTAAAGATCGTTATACTTACAAAATAAATACAATTACAATTGAATATACATAATACATATAACTATAAATTGTCTTTTTTTCTCATTTATTTCTAAATTATCTTAACTCGTGTGAGATAGGAACTTAGCCCTATTAATACGCTTCATTTTTTTTTTTTTTTAGATAACTGGAATACAAAACCCAGTGCACCACAATTTAAAAGTGAAACCAAAGAAATTAAAAACACACCGAAAGAAAAAGAAAGTAACACACACCAAAAGTTTGCATGCGCCAACAGTCGCTGAAACAGCTCCTGAACAAGAAACTGTAACTCCAATTAAGCCTGCAATATCTGATAGAAAGGATAACGTAACCGCTAAGCCTGGTTTTAAGTATAATAAAACATCAATTATTAGAAGGACTTTAGTGACAAATTATAATATAAAGGGTAAAACAGGCACGGCAACAGCAAAAGGTAACACTTATAATAATACACATACGATTCGCCGTAAAGTAATTAAGAAGAAACATAGCAAAAGGAAGAAGCCGAAAGGATCCTCGCATAGTGTAGATGTGCCAGAAGAATGGGATAAATTAGAAAACTCTCAGAAAGACGTAGAGGATTTCTAATTTATCTTGAACAGTCCTTAGAATGAACTATGTAAATGATGGTTTACTCATAACTGTAAGTAAATGTATCCACGGTGATGATATAAATACTCACGTCTGCCTGAAATGCCCGGTTTATACTTTGACTAGCAATGTAAGCACTACTCAATGCTTGCCGCATTGAGTAGTGCTTACATTGCTTGTTTTGTACTGACTATTCGTCATTTATCAAATCAATAGAGTAAGCAATGTATTGTTTAACACTTGCATCGATGTACTGATCAGTGTAACAAACTATTACTCAGGGGTGTGGATCCAGCAATGTCATAGTCAGGTGGAGGAAGGGGGTCTGTTCTAAATAGGAAAAACCCTGTGTAAATGTGATTAATTTGTTATTACTCGGCTACGTTTTTAATGGGCTCAACGTATGAAGTTTTTTGAAGAGTTCCGAAGGATTTAGTAAAACTTGTTCAAATTCGAATGTATGCCGCAGGTAGTGACTGTATATGAGAAAAGACTGGATAAAGAAAGTATTGAAAATGTTAAATTACATGACAACCATGAAACTAGTAATATATAATTCCCGTACCTACCTATAAAACCCCAACTTCATCATCTTTAGACTTCTTCGTTCTTTCCGCCTGGATCCACACTTTTGTTTCTACTATAATTAACCTCTAGGTAATAAATATATAAAAATACAATCTTATCTTTGTTTTAATGTAATTTGCCACATACATACCAAATCATTAAAACAAAAGGAATTCATATCATGTTCTGTAAGTTTGATCTCCATGCACGCTACTATGCTGGCACTTATTTAAGTACTTTTTATTTTCTTTCTTTATAGTTCATGGATTTGCATTCAGCTATTGCAGGAGTATTATATTTAGGGACTTAACCTAACTCTAAAGTAAAGTGATGAAACTCATTATAGTTGGCAAGGCAATAACGATAAAAGGTCTGAATAATATTCGGCTTGTGGATTTGACGTGTCAAAATTACAAGTCAAGTCAAAATTTCAAGTCAAAAGTAGAAAATAACAAAATCACAAGAATTCTTATTCTATTCTAACAATATAAAGGAAAACAAAAGTATGCAAATTATCGTGCTAACCAAAATATAATCTATTACACTAATTTACAACACAACAGATATTTAACTATGTAGAAAAATCGTTATATTTTTTTGCCCCCGACTGGGGCACCCCGAGAGGTTGGCGCAGAGAATTTTCCCTGAGGGATAATTCTGACCTAGTGGGGGGAGTGTGTCACGCGTCATCTCCTACTTCCCACTCACCGCCTCAAGCTGCGCAGTGACAGTATTTATGGACAGAACACCCGGCGCTCGCCCTCTTTCGATCGTGCTACACGGCGAGTTAAATACTCCACGTATCACCGGCCGCCAACCACGATTGAAGTCTCCAAGAACCCGCCTTGAGCCTAACTCTGTCTAAACTACCGCGAACTCTATCTGTAATGAAACCTTGTGACTTAGCGTGTATAACTTACCTATCTCCGTTAAATAGTTTCCCTGGTCTACCCCATTCCTGGCACGTGGCCGACCACCTACCACGTTACACGAGTATTTGCTTCAATCACATCTAACCTAAATATTAGAATAGGGTCATACTCTCAAATAGCTAAAGATAACGTTGTGGCTTACTATTAGATGTTTACTTGTTGCGTCACGATTGCTCGATGAATACCATGATGACGCCGTCAAGATTGACGCATAGCTAAATCTTGCACAAGAAACTTTTTGCTACCACTTTTTTTCTTGCAATTGGGGCACGTTCTTTATTGAGTTAAATCTTCTGATGTTAGAAACAATCTTAACACTATTGTTATAGACTATAAAAATCACTAAATAACAAGGCACTAAATGGCAATTCAATTACTCTGCAGAATTTCAAGTCATCGGCGAAAATGAAACACTTGGAGAAAAAAATGCCCAATATGAGATCTGAAGATGCCAGATCGAAAACCATTGACTGCGATGAAAAAGGAACGGTTTCCTAGATAGGATTTAAGCCATTCAATAAGATTGCCAGTGATTCCATATCCTGCCAATTTTGTAAACAAGATGTTATGAGGAACGCGGTCGAAGGCTTTACTAAAATCCGTATATGTCACATCCTGCCAGAGTCAACAGCCTCTACTAGGGTTTCGACAAAAGAGATCAAATTCGTGCAAGTAGGTCTGGTAACTACAAAACCGTGTTGATAGTCACTAATATAGAGCCCCAGGTGTGCCTGTAAGAAAGGACATATCAGCGACTCCAGGACTTTAGCGAAGAGAGATAGGCCTATTGTTTGTTGTATCATCTTTTTCACCACACTTGTAAGGAGGTATAATCTTAGCCTGTTTCCAAGTTTCAGCGAAAACGCCTGTTGCAAGAGATTTATTATAAACTGGCAGCGCCCCGCGGTTTCACCCGCGTAAGTCCCGATCCCGTGGGAATATCGGGACAAAAAGTAGCCTATTCGTTAATCCAGGTCTCCAGCTATCTACATACCAAGTTCATTGCAATCTGTTCAGTGGTTTTCACGTGAAAGAGTAACAAACATCTATCCATCCGTCCATCCATACATCCATCCATACATCCATCCATCCATCCAAACTTTCACATTTATAATATTAGTAGGAATAGTAGGAAGTAGGATTAATAACAAAGGAAACCCAAAGGAACTGGTGCACTCTGATATAAAAATTGGTAGTATACCATCAGGGCCGGCTCCCTTCTGACAATCTAAAGATTTAAATTTATTGACTAACCTATCACACTGAAACATAGGAGCGGTGAATATCAATTAATAATTAAATTAGAATAGAATATAATATATAATATTAGATTTATGGGCCGATAATTGCTGATGTCACTTTTGTGTCCTTTCTTCTTTTCTTTTTTCTTTTTAAAAAGACAACTCCCGCATTAGGAATTACTCCTGTGTCGCGGGGGACTTTACAAACATAGAAACAACGGACACAAAGAACACCCAGACTCAAGTCACCAACCACTAGACCAACAGGCCAGTCAACAGGTTCTTCTGCAACAGGTACCTAACAATTTTGTCGTCTAATCATTTATCATAAATTATCGATATTTACTTTTCCCGCCCTATAAAGGTGCAGTGCGGGTAAAGGTAAACCCAAACTCCCCTTGCACCAGTGGGAGAAGTTGGTGGGTGAACGGGTCGCGGTGGGTATTAGATTGGTACATTGTATATGGGACTTTTCCTGATTGTGGTATAGTGTTAAACAGGTTTGTTAGGTGAGGTAATAGTGGAAGAACCAACTTTGAGAGCTTCGGTTGTAATTTCGTCCTCCTCAGGACTTCTAGCATCTAGCACAGTAGTAAGTGTCTTGCACTTAAAATCTGTAAACTGTGTAATCTGTATTAACAATCGGCGTGGAGTAATCGGAATATAAAGATTTGTAAAATGTGGTGGCTATTTCTAGAATTTCACGTGTACTATATTTGTTAGTGGCCGAGGTCGGGATGAACTGGGCGGGATATATGCCTACAGGATTCTAAATAAAATACCTGATATAAGATATATTTGATCTATATTTAGATGGGGACCAAGAGTTATAACTAGTAATCTCTGTATCCTCACATCTCAGAATCAACAACTTTACAAAATTTACCAGAGGTCATTGGCCTCATGAGACTCACTCTTAACACCATAAACTTTTACGTTAGTATATTAAGTTTATGCTTAACACCGACTTGTAATTTCATACAACGGCACCTACTGGCTCTACGAGAAACTAAATAAAACAAACATTGTTTCAACTTAATACTACGTGAACAACAGTGTTATGCTGTCATTGGTGTCAATTCAATTGTATTACTCTCTTGACTATAATTGACTAAATTTTCTTCATATAAAATGTAAACCTTGTACACTTTGAAACAAGGTCTTATTTCAAATTTTAACAAGTAGGTAACATATATGTCGCTATCGAAATAAGTAATTTATTTGTCGACTAAAGTCTGACACGCTTAAATAAACTTTAATACCACGTAACGAGAGCCGCCATCCGTTGAATGCCATCTCTTTTGCTCTGTTTTAGTAAGCGTCGTCATAGGTGTCGATTAAAATAACGTCATCTTAGTTCGTTTTGAACAAGTTTTTATACGGCAATTATACGGCATTTGAATAAATGGGGACTCTCACTAGGTGGAAATAAAGTTGAGTAGATATTGACAGGTTTTAGTGAAATTTAGTGGCGCTGAGAAATATATGCCAGTAACAAATAGACCTTGTTGCGAAGAAGACAGGGTTGATTTCATATGAAGAAATTAAGTCAGGTTTTAGTTTAGTCGAGTGTACAATAGAATCGGGACCATGTCTATTGAACCTTTTATCCAAACTTCTTCCTTTTGTGATTCCTTGTTTTAACTCTCTCAAAGCAGGGTGTTTCTCCAGAACTTGTATTAGATGTGGGGTTAGATTTCTCATATATTTTCTAATAATACGTTTGGTTTTTTTTCTGTTTCCTTGCATTCTGCTGTTCCTATTTTTTCTTGTGATCCTTTTTTTATAAAGTTAATAATATGAGTTGGAAATTTTATTTCTATTTATGAGTTTGTTTTAATGGTTTTACAGCAATTGTTTATCCAGTAACTATTGTATATATTCAGTAACTATTGTTTTTCGTCGTCTATCTTTTCAACTTCGAGTTAATTAAATTGATAATTCAAGGTTAAAATGTTCAAAATGATTGAAAAGTGTATGTTTAGAAACCTTTTGGCTTGTTTTTTAAACAGGCCAATTGCTCTAATTCAATTTTCTTAAATTTTTGAGAGAGTTATGTACGATAATATAAATAATATGTTTGAAATAATTAACCTGTTCTCTGAACAACAAATTTTGATTTGCGCCACCAGGTGGCAGAGCCATCGTTGTGCACGTTCCTTATTACCGAATTGCAGTTCGTTAGATTATATTATATTAACTTTAGTTTAATAAGCCCGATACTATAAGATCGAACAAATAAAAATTTTGATCGAACAGTTAAGAACAGTTAACACACAGTTGAAAGAGCAAAAAAAAAAGTCAAAAAACTATTTCTCCCCGCTTAGTTAACGAACAATTGAAATAGTAAAAAAATATGTAAAAAAAGACTTCTCCCCGCCAACTTGAGGATAATTTCTTATTTTATTTATAAAAAAAAAACTAAGATCGAACAAATAAAAATTTTGATCGAACAGTTACGAATAGTTGAAAGAGAAAAATGTAAAAAAGCGGCTTCTCCCCGCCAACTTAATACAGCCCTCTGTGGTGTGGTGATGACTCAGGGGGTTTCCACACGATAAAAAAGGGTGAAAATTCTAAACAAACATTAAAAATAACGCATCATTTTTTAAGTTAGTTTTTATGGATTTTCTAATAACGGAGTGAATAATTCCAAAATAATAAAAAAGTGTTCTTAAAATCTTTTTTGTAACTGTATGCTAGAGATGCCCTTTCACTGATTTAAGCAAGTGTCACATGCTTAGATACACTCTGTATACCTAAATCACTTCGCAAACATTAAACTAAATAGTGTCGGACCTGGTTTCGAAATCCAAAAGGGTATTAAACCGTGTGATCCGCTTTGTCCTAAATAATTCACGAGCTAACATGAGGAGGTATTCAGCACACTGGTAGCTTCGTAGAAGACAAGAGCATCAGCGTCGGCAATTAGGGGACTCACAAATCTTCGATTTGTCGACGATATTGACCTTTTCGCCCCCTCAGCCCTGGAACTATAGACGATGCTTCAAGACAATACATGGCACGGCACGCCACGATTAGTCTCAAGGGGGGACTTGGGCACTACTTGGGCCAGTTATGTCTCTTTCAAAAACAGGTTGGTCAGGGAAATCGATCACCGAATCGAAAAGATCTCGAAAAGCCACTGGTCCATGAAGACGCTAATGAAGGTTGATCATTGATCTTCTGATTTCCCTGAAGCGAAAACTCAGCGTTGTATGTATACTGCCCATCGTAACCTAGAATGCTCAGACCTGGTCACTCACCGGTATGCCGAATGCGCAATGACCGCTGAGCAAGTCTCCACGCAATGGGTACCTGAAATGGAAGGCGCCCCGCGGAACCCGGCCCAGAAAGAAGCGGCATGATGATCTCGAAGGATGCCAACAATATGACCGCTAATTAAGTATAAAGGTAGTTAGGAGTTTTAGAGTTCTGTGTGATATTGATTAGGCACAAATCACTGTAGATCATAGTTACGCCTTCGTAGATCATATGAATTAAGTTCCACCTAGTCCACATTTTTATTACCCTATTTTTATGTAGCCTCAATGAGTTGTGCCTATTTATTGTCCCGTATTTCTATTTTTTTTAATTGTTGTTCTTTAAATGAATTTATTGTGTTAACATCGGTTCTAACTACTTAATACTACTAACTAACTTAATCAATAGTAATATTCTGAATTCAGTTGTCTGATCGTTTTTAAATTTCTAATCATTGGCATTAGTTTCAATTATGATAAATTAATGAATGAATATAATTGATATTTCATGTAACGGCATCTAATAAATTCTGTTCAAGGCATAAACTTAATTAAGTTTATGGTTCAACGCTATTTACAACATTTTAAATAATTTTAAGTTTGAACTTGCACATAGTCGATTTCTGGAGGAATTCATACGAGTAATCGATTTTCAGTCTTTACGGTAACGTCACCATTTTTATACGACTATTTCTAAATGAATGCTTAATTGACACTTTTATAGTTGCCTCTCTTTTTAATATGTAGATTTCGTATGTAGTGTAGCTGTCAAACTTTTTTAGTGAAAGTCTTCGCAATTTAGTTATTCTACCTTTTGAATGATGCTTAAAAATTGAATTGACCCAGTAAAATAAAAAATAAAATCAAGCCGAGATTCATCCAAAATTGTATTATGGAGTGAAAATTAAGTACACAGTGAGTTATCGGGAACTGTCCTTTGGTAAGCCAAACGGTAATACGTTGGAAGTGTCCCTTGTGTCATAACTGTGTTGTTTAAATTCAAAGTTTTTGTGTAAATGTTATGTGCTCATCGCTAAGCAGTGGTATTATTGTTTTAATTCCCACGCTCGTTTTGTGAATGTTGTAGATACATGTTGAAGGAAGACTGATTATGTCTGACTACGATCTTCAGTTCCAAGCGGATTTGGAAAAGGCGCAGGCTTTGAGTTTAGAAAGTCTAGCTCTAGAACAGTTTCGTAGGCAGAAGCTACTGTCGACTGCAGGTAACTGACGTAACTTTGTTTACTCCGTCAGATTAGTGATGATCCAAGGCCTCCTAATTGTTATTTCGCAAAACATTGTGTATTATTAACGTAATTTACCATTTTTGTTTTTTAACCACCTACACTAATACGTAGGTATTCATTTCAAATTAATTCGCCTGCGATGTTTATCAATTTGTTATATTGAAGTACTTTAAGTCTACACAATATCTCAACAAAAATTTAAAATATTAAAATTCACATCTAAGTATCTAAACTTAATTGTGTGATTAAGAGTTTTAGAAGTAAAAGATTATGTTGCATTTTGATGTGTGGCGGGTAAATTAAATCTGTAACAAGCTTTGGATAATCTCTAGTGTCATAAAGTAATTATGATAAATATTACAATCAACACAAATAGAAAACAGGTTGTATGGGTACTCCCTGTTACACTGAGTGTTCTATTTCTCTATCTTGCAGCTATCATTTAAATAAATTCATCAATTATTCTATAATTTTTCTACTCACTATGTTATAAAGCTAGCTAACTCGGGTAAAATTTCATAAAATGTTGGTTGAGTATTGGTTTATTCTTGCTATGAATATTTTAAAGTTTGTGTATGATGAATGTTGTTAATTATCTCCATACATAACATAGTACTATATAAATCATATTCTGGTTAATTATTTTTGACATAGGAGCTGTGAGCAAACAAATAGAGAAAATTGATGATGCTAACATTATCATCAATCTTCACGTAAACTAAAAGGTCATACTAGAGGTGTTTGAACTGTTCGTCTGACAGCTTGTGGATAATAGCAGTAGTGATTTTTATGTTACAGCTCATTACATATTATAACAGTTGAGATAAAAAAATCTTTTTAACAAAAAATTAAACTAAAAAGCAATAAATAAATAAACCTCTTAAGTTTTGAGCTTATTTACATAAACTATCAAATTTTATATAAACTTATTTTGAGTCGGCGCCAAACAACAAACTGATTGAACGGTCGAATTGAGAACCTCCTTTTCTTTTCGTCGTTTAAAAATGAGCAACCTTTAGAAGACTGATAAAAGAGATTGTGTTTTGAAATTACTTGAAGTGACAATTCAGGTATTTTAATGTGATCTTACTAAAGGTGTAGTAACCAACAGTTTTGTAGTTAGAGTGATATTTAAAATTATAATTTTTCAGGATAATCTTTTTATTTGGATGGAATATATTTTATTCTTCTAGTCAGTTAAGTGAGGTTAATTTATTAGGTGTAGAAAATCCTGTATTCAAGTTAAATCTGTATTGAGTCTGTTTATTATTCTAAGAGTGTTTTTACCTTCCCTAAATATTACTAATTGTGTTTGGGCTTGGCACCAACTTCAAACAGCCCAGTAGGTACCTAGTGCCTTAATAATGTTATCTATTATATTAAAAATGACACTTGCATTTTCGTTTTAGTTAAGTTTGTAATCAATTATTTAACACTTTTCAGTGCCTTTTATTAGTGTTATTTGAAGTTTTTATTGTATTTATTAAAGTATTTTGTACTTTTTATAAATTTTATCGGCTTATATAAATCTATGTCATCTCGATACTTTCTTATAGAGATGTTTGGTTGACAAGAAACAAGTGACATTTTCTTATCTACTTGTGTAAAAAGGGACCATCTGTGAGAATCATGCTTTTGGACCTGGTCAGTGAATCTTAGGGTTATATGAAGTAAATAATTAAAACAAATGTTCATTTGCTAAATACAAGGATAACCATCTATTATTATGTACATATAATAGTCAATTCATTGTTATAATATGAGTCAGTTGTGATAGGCATATAAACAAACACATGTGAAAAAAAAAACAAAACACTAAGTGTTACATTGACTTTTCATTTTCTCCACCCTGTAGCCATTTTCAAAGTAATTTTTTTTCTAAGTCTTCCTGATTTCTTTTAGTAGATGTCAGTGGATTTTAACAAACCCAGAATAAGTAAAAATTTTACACAGCACCAAATATGAGTATTAAAGTGACTAATGGCACCTTTATTGAGACAATGAGATCAATTGAAGCTGTGTAAACAAGAAATATTAATAAGCATTGTGAGTTCAGCAAAGTGTCTGTATGTACATCAATCTGAAGGGAAGTGAAAGGTCAATGACACAAAAACATGGAGCACTGATTCTGAATCATGATAACACACTTGCCTTGTAATCATATTCTCCCCACCTAAATTTAACGAATTATAGATGTTAATGTGTGACTGAGAATGGTAGCAGTAATAACATTATACTCATATCTCTATAGAAATTCTATTATTAACCCATATTTCCCTAATTCTGTGTCTTCTTCAAAAAAACTTCGATATCGAAGTTATATAGAATAATCTAGTATTTCGGTTGTGGAGGTCTGATGTCAGTCGCTTCACGTAAAATATCGAAGTTCGGCCGTACCGTTAGACTCAAAGCCGACCCAACTTATTTGGGAAAAGGCGCGGAGGATGATGATTTCTCTAATTCTGTGTAGATACAGTAGCCATATTGCTAGATACCTACCAAACGAACCAGCATTTGACTGACCTCTGAGTGATAATAAAACTCTATTTTGTTGACAAAACCACTGATTAAAAAGTATAACATATGGCAAAACATATTTTAACAAGACAATTTACAACTTTACAAAGGAATAAAATTAAAACTAGATCGCGCGCCAACTCACCACTACCAGATCTAATATCCTTAACAGTGGCACGTGGGCCGTAACGTGTGCCTAATAACTCACACATGCTCGAGACCGTTTTTCACTTCGATAGCCGCCGATCGGTAGTGTTCGCAATGCTTGGTTATTCCAACTATTGCTTGGTTATTCCAACCTTTTTCCTCCAGAAATCCACTTTACATTACTTTATCAAGTACACTCGAAAAAGTAGAATAAAAGGGTTTCCGTTTCTATAAAGTGATTATATTGGAATTAAATCAATTAAAAGCACGCAATGTTACCGACACTCTCTCAGAATTTATTCCCTTAGGAACGATTAATCCACAACCTGGATTCCCACTAATTAGCAGATCCTATCCACGTTTGTGTGAGTGAACAACCCACTTCCTCGAAGTCGTCCGTTCCTGCTCTTGTCGGTATAGGTTTAAATTTCATTCAGCATTCAAGTTTGATACAAAATGAAAACAATTTACGAGTACTTAAATTATTTCTATTGGTTTTTATGCTTTGGATAGTTTAAACTATTACAATGGAATTATTTAACAAGAGCACATAGTTTTGTTTATGTTTTGCATCAAGCTGCGTTGAATGTTCATGAGGTTTTCTTTCTCCCAGCATTTGGACTATTTAACAGGGACTCTGTTTTCAGTCAGAGTTATCGTACCTATCCATTGCCAGACAGGGTTACAGCTGGAGAGAACGTAGGTCAATGCCAGACTATGACTACTGCTCTGAATAAATCCAAAGGCGGCGTACACATTACTTAATCATTGTTTTTCACTTTGTATGCAGAGAGCACACCAAATGCGGACTATTTATAAATAAAAAGCAACCTATAAATAATTTCACCAACTGCGGATGGTGCGCCTTTTTTTTCTAATCCAATTAAGTGATCCTAACATGACAAGAGCATTTAACGTGGGAGAGCCATGTTTCGGCACATTTGGGCCGGCTCGACTCCGCTCGATACCACGGCCTCATAGAAAACTTGCTGCATTGCCTTTCGCCGCGTGAGTGAGGTTACCGGAGGCCCTAACCCTTCCCTCTCCCCTATTCCCGTCCTTCCCCTCTTCCCAGTCTACCCTCCTCTCCCCCTCTCCCCCTACTCCCACCTTAAAGGGCGGCAACGCACTTGTGACTTTTGAGTTACAGGTGCCCCTGGGCGGCGGTAGTCATTTACCATCAGGTGACCCGACTACTCGTTTGCCACCTATACCATAAAAAAAAAATGAGTTTTCAATTCTACTGGTTTTTATAACCAATTCACTCCTTACCAAAAGTTTGATTATAACATGATTGTATTCAAAAATAGACGATTAAATATGTTTCCTTACACAAGTTGTCTTAGGAAACATTTATTGGAGCGAAGTTTATCGTACACTTCAGACCCTCGGCGGCCGGCTAGCCGGACAAAAGTGTTAGCCCAACTAAAAATGGTGAACGCGAGTATTTTATTTTTATGCCATCTGTGGATTCTGCGAGATACTACTGTAATATCTTCTTAAACTAATTATTCGTATAATATTTAGGGCAACTTTCAGAGATGAGGATCACAATTTTAATTTCGAGTTTTTACAATATTTACTATATTTTGATACATTAAATCCATCAAATATATATATGTATATACATATGTATATATAGCGAAAGAAACTTGTCCCAAAGACATCTCATGCGTTTTTTGCCTGTAAGCCTTTATCTCTAAACTGCCCCAGTTCAAATCACTGTATAATGTCTACAAAAACAAAAATAATATTGTTTACATAAGATAACTTGTTTATGAGATACCTTTTTTATCTGTTGTAAGGCTATATCTATAAATGAATATTTGTAGATTGGCAATGGTGATCATGTATGATTATTGGACAGTCCCCTTGTCTTATCACAGTGATATTATTCAGATAATGTGCGCGACGTGGGCAGCATTAGCGCGCGCAGGCGCGACGAGAACGACGGCCCGCCACCAGCCTTACCTCCACCGCCGAGGAATCCGCGAGGCAGATCTTCTATATCCGAAGGTCCCAGGTGAAAATGAACTTTCTTCTATTATCTTTATAATGTAGGAAGAGTAAGCTATCTGAATACAATGTAATAATGTACCTATGTAGTACTGGATGAGTAGAACTCCAAAATTGTTTCTAAACTTTCGCGTTTTTGATACATATTACGTGTGTAACTTAGGACTTTATTGCGATAATATTTATAAGGTCCTTTGGCCTTTTTAGTCACCCGATGTTTCGATCGAATTGTACCGATCTTGGTTACGGGTGAGATCTCGGCGACTATCGCGATTAAATCCCGAGTTACACATCTAATATAAATTGAAAAATTGACAAACACGCCACCAGCTAAAAACCCTATTCCTTGTGGAATTACCCGCTATTGATAGAGTTTCCAATAATTCGGTGTGAGGAATGCGACGTGAATGTCTGTGTACCGGATAAACTGAAAAACGAAACCTACATCTTTTTTGTTTGTAGTCGGCTAATATTCACAGTATGAACACAGTCATTGTTGTATCATCTATGCATTGCTGTACAGAGTGTACAGGTCCGTAGTACCCGAGATGTGGTCGAAACGTTAGGAAATTTAAGGCAACACAATGACAAGCTGTTATCACTGCTTATCAGGTATTGATAAACTTTATTATGAGCTGTTTATAAAATAAATTCCAGTATTTTTTTACATCACTACATTTATCATACATGAGTGGATGTATATAAGTATTTTGAATTTTTTTTATTAAGAGTTCGCCCAAAGAAAAATATCAGCTTATAGAGGGAGAAATCTTTTGGTTTCTTATACTTTGAAAAGTACTTAAAGTACTTTCTTAATTACTGTAAGTCTTATCTTCATAAAACCTTACACAAGTAAATGTTTCAACATACATGTAATTGTTTACATTATACGTGTGTCGACTAAAGACTTTAGAATCGTTTGACAGTATTTCTGTATCGTACAAACTATTGTCTACGACAGGATCGACATAGGACGTCCCCTGCTGAATATAGACTTTCATAAAGACTAACATTGTGACATTTAGTAAAAAAAATATTGTTTATTCTCTCTCTATATATATATTAAAAAATAATACTTACTAATTACAATAACTGGCTATGTAACATACTATATGTATATAACAATAACTAGTTTCAAGTCAAATAGCTAACTAGTGGTTTTTGTGAACATGTTCGCTACAACACCTAGCTATCTACTAGTATCTATTACAAGTTGAGACTTTGTTTGGTTGACGCGTCATATGAGAGGAGTTTCTACTTAGGTTAGGCTGAGGCACACTATAATGAAGGCTTTTTCCGCGATGCGCATGCTGTTTCTTTCACACTAATTTATAATTGATATACAATTTTCAGTCTTACTTATTCATGTGCCTACTGTCCGTTGGCTGGACAGATGAACAGAGTTTTTTAATGACTGAAACCGGAGATACGATTAAATCTGATTATTTTAATATAATATCCGCGGTTCTCTTAGTTGGCCCGAGTAAAACACAAATAATTGTTTTGGTTCTTTGACGAATGAAATAAATATCTAAAATTTAATTTCTAAAATTTTAAAATTTAAATAATTCGATCATGTAAAAAACAACTTAAAACGCATTGAACTTTGCCTCAGACTGGAGACGGGAAACGTAACCAGTACTCAGGAGCCGCTTACTTAAATTAGTTACGAAAATCACACGTTCTGAAAATCAGTGATGCCTTTCAATTACTTTCAAATAACTAGTTACGTTACTTATCTAGTTACTTGAACGATCGTTGAAAGTTAGCGGCAATTCACGTAACGACCTACAGCTAATTATAACTAAATTATAAATCATTTTTTTTACTTTATAATGGTGATGGCACAGAATGGCAAGTACGTATATACAGAAGTCTCTCTTACTGAACACGCTTAGTTTAATACCGACTTTCTGCGCACGTAATTAATTACGAAATAGTTTAAAAAGAACATAATTAACAAGTGCAAGTCATTAAATGCAAATTAAAACCCAAGTGCGTTAATTATACTAATTAAAACACACCTATAGGTTGTGTATATTTTTGTAACCATCTTGTGAAACCCTTTATTTTGATCTTCCACTCAGTGGGTTTGAAATATATTAAAAAAATGTCGAATCTCACAATATAAGCCCAAAATTCGCTTCCTGTACTTACATATGTACCTATATCAAGTAACACTTTCGCCAGCAATCGAATCTAACGACGTCTAATGTAATCCAAAAATTTCTAAATCGCTTTATTCGTTTTGTATAAGTTACGAAGGCACAAAGAAACCGACATACTCACATACTTCGCGTGTCGGACCGGTCGGTTCGCAGTCGCGTAATAATCCCTGTTAGAACAAACTGATCGTTAGCTTGCATATAATTGTTATCAATAGTGTCACCACCACTGCTATAAACTATCAAAATCATTAAATACCAGTAGCATTGATTTACCAGTATAACTAGTCATGATAATATCTATTCACTCATTTTTATTGAATAGTGAACTGTTTTATCATCTATTATAGTTTGCCCTTATTTTTAATATAAAAATAAGTTTTTGATGTGGCGACAACATAATGTTTCCTCCAAATATTACTCGAATTTAGTTAGTTCTGACCCCCAAAGATGAAGGATGTCCTTTGAAGATAATATTATACCATAATAATATACCACAACACAACCAGCCCTTGTTACAGTTGACCCTTATTCAACGGCCACTGAGATTGCGGGGTAAAATACTTTTAGTAGTTTTGGAGTGATTTTTGTTCTTAGTCTGTGATTTCCGAAAGGTATAATATATTTATATTGGAACTTTTAGAATCTTGATTTTCAGTTAGATCTTTATTGTAAGTTAAAAGTGTAAAAAATCTTATTACTGTAATCATTAATATTGTACATTGTCTAATTTTTTAAATAAAATTTACAGTAAGTATTAATGTTGCTTTTGAGAAGAAAACTAACGAGTAACGGTTGCAAACAACCAACTCAGCCAGCTCGCGAACTATCCGGGACGATAGCTCGGTTGTATGCTTCTCGCCCCCGCAAACTAGGGGTATTATGATAGTTAACGATAGTTTCAGTTACGGATATTAGATTTTTAAGAAATTCTAAACAGAAAATAGAGGTAGGATATCTTTAGGCTTTATTTCTAGGTTATTAATTGTTAGTAAAATCACAAAAAACAACAATTATTTAAAATCGCACACATTGACCCCGAAACGAATTCTTAACTTTTTGGAGCCTAGAGGCAGGTATAACATAATGTGCATGACGTGTGCTAAAAGAGTGTATATTGTTTCACTTTTGTTTAAAACATAAGATAATACAAATAAATACCAGTTTTTCATTTCACCATATCAAATTTTCATAGATGTACTGACATGCCACCATCATTATGCTTATTTCTTCTTTCTGCCTTAGTGAATCACGACTGCCTTAGTTATAAATTGCTTCGACATCCCTCTTCTGCAACACGAAGATAGATTGAATATCGGCCACAGTCGACATACTATGAAAATAACAATATAAGTCCCAATATAAGTCAGTTCACGAATTTTTCTAACTGGGTATGCTCAGAGCTGAGTCTATTCGATGTCAAAGTCAAATATATTTATTTAATTAAATTCTTTAAAAATTGTTTGAAAACATATTTTTTTAAACTAAATTTAAAAATTATAAATATACACATAGATTCACCTCAACAATGGGTAACTATGTCAAATTATAAAATAAACAAAATAGATAACAGATAATACCGTATCTACCTGTGAATATCTATAACCGCCCGTTTCCAAATCGTTGAGCCTTGTGAGAAGAAATCTGGCAAACAAACTCACGGCCACTCTTTTACATCAACAGACAGTTAATAATACATATTTAATGAAATAATATATACAACACTGTTTTATCATGCGCTATTATGTTATTAAAATTAAAAGTAAGCAAAGTAAAATTAAGCATACAAACTACTGAAACTGAAAAGATAAAATTAAAATATGAAAAGAAAGATATAAAGACAGTAGATGAAAAACATATTAGCCCACATTACATTTGTATTAAGTATTTGAAATAGCCTGTGAATCTAAAAATCACAACTCAAGAATCACAAGTACGTTGCCTGTCTTTAAGGTGGAAGTAGTAGAAGGAGAAGACGGGGGCTACCTCCTGTAACCTGACTCGGCGAAACACAACGAAAGCCTTGCTTCACGTCGGTTTTTTGTGAGGCCCTGGACTCCAGTCTCCAGTCGAGTCGGCCCATACGTCCTGAAGCATGGCTTTTCCACAGTAAATCATACGTTATAGTCTAAATAAAAGTAAAGTATCATCTGCCAACAACAGTATCTCGTGATTGTCATTAGCAAACTCTCAGTTATCATTAACATTACAATAATCATCCTAACTAATATTATAAATGAGAAAGTGAGTTTGTTTGTTTGTTTGTTTGTTTGTTACACTTTCACGCATTAACTACTCAACCGATCGTCATAATTTGCATATAGGGGCGCTTTTCATCCAAAATATTCTTGCCGAGTGAATTACCTGAATTAAATGACAAACTTTACATTCATGCGACCGAAGCTAGACAAAAGCTAGCATTTATTTAATAAATAGGGATGTGACACTGTTATCTTTTGGCGTAGCCTTGGCAATACACGTGTTTTATTCAACTCGCCATGTACTCTACTCTGTTTAGTACTTACGACACATGATAAATATTGTATACTTTTTTTTTGTTATGCAGTGATTTTTAACGTAACGGACGTGACGTCCTCCTCATGCGGTGAAAACTTTACAAGTGTCATTAAGATTTAGAGTTGTACTTAGAGGCAGGGGGCAGGAGCATGGCAGCTATTTAGTAACTTTGTATGATACTAAGCTAATGGTCGAAAATTTAATTGAATGCAATCGATAAGGTGTATGATTTTGGTACAGTGATTTAATGCGTACAGTACACAATGCACTTCGCTAATTCTAGCAATATTGATGAATGATGATCATGAATTTATTAGAACTAGAAATCGCGTGGTGGTCGACTTTCGATCATGGTTTATTTCATTGGTCAATATTACTTGACCTGTCATTGTTTAGATTTTTGTACCATGACAGGTCAAAATATATACTGGACACTCATAGCTGTATGTACCCGTTTTTGCAGTTATTTTTAACTTTGTAGCAAATATTGTTCAAAAATTTTAGCATTTGTCACTTCTTCTCTGTATAAACTATAAGTATGCGACATTTCATACTTCTCCGTACGCCCAATTTTCGTAAAAAGGGATCCAAAGTTTTCGCTGCACGTATTAATATATAGATAATTTATAGTTGTTGAAATGTTTTTACTCTTACTGTCATTGAATATCCTTATTTCCCTAATCAGTCACTCACTGATAAAATATTATATTTCAAACCTTCTATTGCAAATACCATGATAGCCAATCTAAATAAATGATCCAGGGTTACACAATCCATTAGTTAATGTATATGTATATTTACATTGTGACAGATCACCTGGAACTAGTCCAACACGGGACCAGAGCAGCGACTTGATATCGTTCACGAGCCCCACCTCCAAGCATGCGCCCAAAGAACCGCACCTCAAACTCAAGGAGTGCATCGATCAAATAAACAAGTATGTATATTACCCATTTATAGTCACATACAGGGTTGTCAAGTTTTATTTTCACATTTCACTCGTAACTGATAATAATTACTAGGGCGCTATTTTATTTTGTGGGCCACTTCCGTGTTCGCTATTACAACGTAAAATAACTGTTAGAATAACAAGCAATCATTGATGAAACTTAAACGACTACGTTAAAAATATTAAATTATAAACATATATAAGATGGATATATTTTTTTACCCTTTAAAACCCTTCATTTTGAGACACCACTATCGAGTTTTATTATAAACCTACATCTTAGCACCAGAAATCCGAAATTTAGATTTTTTATAATTTTAATATACCCAGTAGGTAAATCTAACGACATATTTTTATATTTATTGTATCGCCTTCAAATTAGGGCCCTTCAGAAATAATACACTTACGCCGACGAATAATCCAGTTATCAAAACATTTTTTTAATCCATTTTCCGGAACGGACGTCGGTTCTCGCCACAAATTCTCTTTGATTTCTTCTTTCGACTGAAAACGGGTACCTCGAAGTGGTAATTTGAGTTTGGGAAAGAGAAAATGTCGACCGGAGCCATATCCGGTGAATACGGTGGTTGTTCGATGGGATTTGTTAAGTTTTTGGTCAAAAATTCGTTCACAATGATGGCCTTGTGCGATGGCGCGTTGTCGTGGTTTAATATCTAAGAATTTTCTTTCCACAAATTTGGTCTTTTTCGACGAATTTGCTCTCTCAAACGCCGCATAGAGCTCAAATAATACCTATTCTTTATTTACAGTCTGACCTTTTGGCATTCCGAGTGCACAACACCTCGATAGTCACAGAAAACAGTCATCATGACCTTGACTTTACATCGACTTTGTCGTGGTTGTTTCGGTTTCGGTTCATTTGGAAGTCTCCATTCCGAAGCTTGTTGACTAGTTTGCATGTCAAACTAGTAAACCCATGTCTCATCACCAGTAACAATGCGTTTTACGAATGTAGGGTCGGAATTAACTCGTTCTAGCATGTCTTCAGCGACTTTTTCGCGATCTTTCGGGACTAGCCGCTCACTATAAATTTCAAAATCTAGAGTCCGGCGCTGACATTCATTTGAAAACTGTCAGTTGATATTTGTATAGATCATTAAAACAGCTGAGTCGCCGATGTTGATATTACTAATAGTAGTAGTGTTACTATTGCACAACCCTATTTAAATGTGACGACGTTCATATGTTAAGACAGTAAGCTTCTTGTTTGACCTTGCATATACAGTTACAACGCGCAATACATTTATATTGAAATTGCAAATATTTACAAATTGCATTCAGTTTTTATATTACGTCTTCACAAAGTGAATTAATAAATAGCCCGTATTATTTGTAAATACACGCACTGATTATCTTCGTATTCAATATGCGATTAGATACTTTTTCATTTCATATAGGTAAAGGACGCCTCTCTTAAATATGTATGTATTCTATCTCTGTTGTAAATATAAGTAAAGCAAGTACGGTGGAACTGATAAATTACGATTTGATCATACGATCGATCAATTACATTTATGTTTATTAATTATTAAATAATTTATATTAATTTACAACTAAACCAAATGCATGAGAGGAAATGTTTTACTTTTAACGTCGTCATTTCTGAAATTCGTGTTGACGATGCACTAAATATCTATAGACATCATTCATGTTAAAAAAATGATATCATTGTTAGTAGTTTACAATCTACAATAATTTATGTTTTGAAATTGAAATAATTCTAATGTGGAAAAAGTCAACATTGCGTATGTACCTACTTAAAACCTACTTTAAAGAGAATCATTTTATACCACAAGTCATATAATTTCACAGGTTAAGTCAACAAACTGAAGAACTAGTAATAAACGTCGCACAAACGGAACAGTCTACTGTCGCAATGAACAACCAGAACTACAATCAACGTCCGGGCTATAATTACGCGGCGGCACAATACCCTTTCAACTACCAACAGCCTTATGCACCTATGCCGCCGTACCCCACACAGCCTTACGGCATGCCCACACCTGTGCCCACACATATGCCCAACTATGGGTATTACCCACCACCTATGATTCCACCAGATGCATCTCAAACATTTGTCCCTGTCAATCCCCCAATGTATGGACAACCCGTACAGTATGGTCAAACGCGAATGGCGTCCCCATCGCCGTATCCCCCGTACCATGCACCTCCTGCTTACAATTACAATACGACTAATATGATAACGAGGCCTACAAGACCTGTATATTACCCTCATGTCGGACATGGACAATATTACCCACCACTGCCTCCGAGCTCATCGAGCAACACCGTAAATAACGGTGTGAACCAAGCCGTCGTCATTCCAGAGACACCCAAGGAAACCAATGAAACAAGTTCTAGAAAACTGTCCGAAGTCAGTAATACGGTGAGTCCATAAAATTTTATTAATGAAAATTTTAATTTGTTATTACTCAAATTTAAAATTGTTTATTTCATAAACACGTAAGTTATGACATAATATTGATTTTAACCCATTGAGTGCCGACTACGTAATATTACGTAAGGTAGGTTTAACAGGAGAGGCCAACTACGTATTAGTACGTAGATGTTCTTTGTTGATTGTAGGGTGATCTATACTGTTTGGCCTCCTGCAACGTTCGTTTTTATACTACTTGGCACCTCAAATAAAACACAATATACAAAAATAGTAACTTTATTGTTTCTAAAGATCTAAATCTAATACACTTTGGTATCATGAATTACACAGTCTACTCTTGAGATCAATATACTTCTAATTAATTATTATAACAAAAACAGTAATATTTCTTACTAAATCAACACTAAAAAACATAAAAATAAACTTCTATACAACGATTAAAAAAAAATTAAGCGAATTTAGGATCTGTGTGGTAAATTTTAAAACAATTGTTTACACACAAAGCCGGCTTTTCAGGACAAGTAGCACATACAAAAGATGATTCCTTCGTATTTTATTTTTAGTGCAAACACGACAAGGTTTAGCCGGAACGGCTTTTTTAGCCGTGGGTGGAAGCTTTTCTAAATAATGAAAATTATCTAGTGGTACACGAGTTTTAGCAGATAATTGACTAGTTGAAGCCGGGGATAGAATTGATTGGGGTTCTTGTGATGGTCCTGCTTGTGTCGAATGCGACCCAGTTGCTATGGTGGGATCATTATTATTCATTCCTAACAGATGTCTTATAAAACCTTCACGAAATTGCAGCAGTCGCATTTTAGAAGTTCTATCTTGAAGACGAAGTATTCGGTGTGCATTTTGAATGTACACTTCAAAGATGTGTAGCCCTAGCTTCTTGTGCCATCTAAGAGTTTTTCTGAGGCATGAATAATATGAGACCATCTGGTCGCCTCGGTCTACACCTGACATGCCCAAGTTATAATCGGCGACAATGTTCGGCTTCAGTGAGATTCTACCATTTTTATTCCTAACTCTCACCAACTGAAGATTATGCTTGTTCGAAATTACCAGTACATCTCGTTTATCTTTCCATTTACAAACAGTAATATCATTGCATACTTTAGCAGCTAGCTCTCCACGCTTTAACTTAGCGTTTGTAACGTCTACAGGCAAGTTTTTTCGATTCTTTCGAAGTGTACCACATATGTATGTTTTCCTTTGGGTAAGACGTCTCGTCAAATCAGGTGAATTGTAAAAATTGTCAGCGTAGATTACGTGACCTTTATCTAAATAGCCTTCCATTAGATCTAATACAACTTCCGTGCTATGTAAAGTTCCAGGTGGAGGCTTCTCACTTTTTCCTCTATAAACACGAATTTTCATGACTATACCTGACGATTCACATAATTCATACAGTTTTATTCCATATTTGTGCTTCTTATTTTTTATGTACTGTCGGAAAATCAATCTTCCTCTCCACAAAACCATTGACTCATCGATACTTAGGTCAGCTTTAGGATAATAGAGATCAATCATTATGTTGTTGAACCGTTCTAATATAGGTTGTATTTTATGCAGTCTGGATGTAGCCGAGGAGTCGTCTTCGGAAAAATGAAAATTACGTAACAATAATTGAAAGCGGTTTCTGCTCATCAAAGTCCTAAACAGCGGCATGTTGTACAATGGATCCAATCGCCAGTAATGACTTATAGAGGGTAATTGCACCAATCCCATATAAAGCAACATACCAATAAACTTGCGCATTTCTTCAATATTTGTATCCTTCCAATATCTAAAGCGGGCATGCTTTTGTAAGGGACCGGCTGTGCGACGTGCGTAATTATTTGTAGCTTGCACCAAAGAAAGCAGAAAATCGTTTGAAAAAAATATATCAGCTAAAGCAGCGGGGGTAGGTCTGAAGTCAATCTTTATTCCCGACTCACCCGTAAATGCAAATTGTTGGGGTCTTGCAGAACCTATATTCCACTGAAACTCTGGATTACATGACGATGCTTCTGTGAGCGTTGCGGGTGGCGGCTGCGATTCATTGTCAGATGTCGATGTTTCATAAGACGAACTACTACTCCGCGCTTCTCTCTCTGGAACGTAATTATTATCTGATCCGGAAGAGAAGTCCTCATCGTCTGTCGATTCTGGTTCCATCAGAATTCCAGGTATTTCATTCACATTCAACTGTCGTTGTAACAATCTGGGATTTCGGTTACCGCGTAAAATACGACGCGATCGGCGTCCGCGCTCCATATTGCAATAACTACCTACACCTATCTAGCGACAGTCTCTCAGCGCGTGCGGCGCGACACTGAATGCGCACACAGGTAATAAATGTACTATTGATGCAAAAATAAGTGGGGAGAACACGTGATTGCCATTTATACATGTTAAAACGAGATAGACAATAGTCTGTGTTTTATTAGGGAGCTAAGGTACGTAATTTTGCGTAGGTAGGCACTACTAACATTTATTTTTCTATCTGTGCCTATCTACGTAATACTGCGTATACGGAATATTACGTATTCTGGCATCCTACTATATCCTTATATACGTGATGCCAACTACGAATAATTACGTAGTAGACCATTTGTATGGTGGCCACCAGGTTTGGTCTGACGCTTACCTTCGGCATTCAATGGGTTAAAATCCATTTATAACTTTATTTATTTATATCGTGGGAGAGCCAAGCTTCGGCACCTAATGGGCCGGCTCGACCGGAGGGATACCACGGCCTTACAGACAACCGGCAGTAAAGCAATGTTACATTACTTTTCGCCGAGTGAGTGAGGTTACCGGAGGCTCTTACCCTTCCCTCTCCCCCTCCTTTCCCCGTCTCCCTTCCTCTCCCTCTCTTCCCCCCTTCCCCTACTCCCACCTTAAAGGGCGGCAACGCACTTGTGACTCTTGAGTTGCAGGTGTCCATGCGCGGCAGTAGTCATTTACCATCAGGTGACCCGTCTACTCGTTTGCCTCCTGTAACAAAAAAAAACCTGTTTACAACTAAACCAATTTACTTTTTCACATTCTTTAATCATAGTTACAAGTTGGCGCAATATCTGAGCCGTTAGCAGAAGATCTTTAGTAAGTGACACGGGAACAGCTGTTCCCGTTTCACTTGCATTTATTGTCACTGCTCCACTCCTAAGGGTTGTAGCGTGATGTTATATATCCTGTACTATTCCTCATGAATCTGGCTATTATATATAAAATGATTTTTTTAGATTCTTCTTGGTAATTCCCGAGAATAGCGCGTTTAAACAAATAAACAAAAAACTCTTCAGCTTTATTATATTAGTATGGAAAAATAGTTTTTTTTATGGTATAGGGGGTAAACGAGCAGACGGGTCACCTGATGGTAGATGACTACCGCCGCCCATGGGCACCTGCAACTCAAGAGTCACAAGCGCGTTGCCAGGAATGGATGGAGGAATGTTGCTGGAATGGGGGAGAGAGGGAAAGAGCGGGAAGAGGGGGAGAGGAAAGTGTTAGGGCCTCCAGTATCCTCAGTCACGCGGTGAAAAGCAATGCAAGCATTGCTTCACTGCCGGTTTTCTGTGAGGCCGTGGTATCACTCCGGTCGAGCCGGTCCCATACGTGCCGAAGCATGGCTCTGAAAATTTTATTTTTATTATCTCTCCTTTTATATACTCATTTACATAGCTCCAACATGCTTTGCCTGGTTATTGGTCACCGTGTCTATTTAATTTATCTATCAGAATGTGATTGACGAATAATTAATTTTTCTACTCGGTCGCTAGACCCGCCGGGTTTCGCACGGGTGCAATGGAGATACTAATGTGGTGAACAATTATCGTTATATTTCAACAAATGAGTTGGGGGTTAAAAATACTTGTTACGGCTAGTTGCACAATGTATTAGATTTTATGTACTTTGTTTGTATGTACCTAGATAGTTGTTATTTTCGATCAGAATCAACACCTATTTAAATAAAATTGTTAGGTATTGAATCTAATTTAATCTTGTCATACAGTGTTCTGTAATTCATTAAGTTGTAAATGTCAGGCCAAAAAAATAACCATAATCTATAAATGTATTTTTTTTAGCTCTTATCAATATTATCGCATTGAATGGTCTGTTTTGTACACAGTTTGTGCAATTAATAAATATATTAGTTCTACTAGCTGTGTGCAGAAATGAGGAAAACACTATCGGACAACACAACATATAGAGTCAAATATATCTGTCTGATTTTGGATGGAGTATTTTCTAGTTACTTTGCTTGTTAAATATTTTGACGCAGACATTTTAACTTTATGTAGTACGTACCTGTATACATACTGTACGAAATAAATACACAATAACAAAAAATCAAAATAAAAATGGCCCAAATTTTTTAAATTATGTCAGTTTCATAATTGAAGAAACCAGAAGCGACATGTAATCAAATTATCTTGGAACGTGGTAATTCAACTAAGAGTATTTAATACAAATGAATATAGTCACATTACAGTATCGATAGTCACATCTAAATAAATATGATTACCTGATAAAAATGTTTAAGAGATATTTAGTTTATTGTTTGTTTAAACGCGCTAATCTCTGAAACTATAAGTTGGAATTGAATAATTACTTTTGTATTGGATAGAGTATTCATTGTGAAATATTATAGTCTATGTAACATCACGCTACGACCCTTAGGTGCGGAGCAGTGGCCATAAATGCAGGTGAAACACAGAATCCTAACTAATATTATAAAGACGAATCTGATTTTTTTGTTTCTTTGTTACGCTTTCACGCATTAACTACTCAAGGGATCATTGTAAAATTTTCATAAACGCCGTCAGGGGTGCAGAATAAGACATAGAGTTCCATCCAAGAACGCACTTTTTCTGAGAGATAGTGAAAATCTAAATATAGCCGCAAAAGTTAGTGAAAAAAAAACTAACAAATTATTTTTTTTTATTTAGTCTAACGAGTCCAACGACACAGTTTTTGTTCTGTTTGAAAAGACTACTAGTAATGTGGGTCACACATTACTGGTATTCTTGTTAGTAGGTTCACGTCGGTAGAGTACTGGGTGGGGTTCGAACTTTTCGACACAACAGTTCGAACACTTGATCGCAAGTCCGACGTCTTAGCCATTACGCTACCGCAGCTTGTATATTATTGTATATAGTATTTGTAAATGATTGTTTTTTTTTCAGTAAAACGAGTCCAACGACACAATATTTATAAATTATTGTTTTTTTTTCAGTCAAACGAGTCCAACGACACTGTAGGTAGTCTGCCAAAGTCGATGAATCTGATTGACTTCGGTCGCAACACCAACGCGCAAGGTAGCGTAAGAGTCAGTGTGCTAGAAGCGTTTGATCCACTACTAACTCAGAAAAATAATATCGGTGAGTGGCTTGTGTTTCATTAACGACTTGGAAATGAGAAGTATAAATATGCGGTAAATATCAAGTTTTTATAACATATACACCAATCATACAGAGTATATCAGTAAATTATATTATTGTTTCACTATTACTCTTGTGGGCTGGTAAATATGAAAAAAGAATTGTATTCTCTTAGTCGGTGGTCACGAGTTATCTATTTGTATCAATAATCATCTACTTGCATTCTTCCTTCGCTACTGCGTACGTCCTTAGGCTATGGTCGCCATTTTTCTTCAAGCGCACTGTATTCTGATTTACTAAATTGGACGAGTGCGAATTTGACTTGCGTACCGAGGCTTCAAAACTCAGTCAATTTTCCAAGCGCAAAATATAAGTTTATAATAGCAAAAATATATTTTTTTATGTGATATAACAACAAATTAAATTTTTTTTTCTTAACTTGTGTTGTGAGGCCTTGTTTCTCGCCAAATTTCATGATTTTAGGTCAATGGCAAGTACCTACCCTATAGGTTTTGATTTATCTACGAAATGTTAACATTTCTTAAACTTATAAGGTTAAATCGGCGTATCTCTTGATTGCACTGACTTAGAAGCTTGATTTTTTTACAGCTTCAAGGGACCGCAAACATAAATATTTGATATTAATTTCAACTTGATATCTCCACGCGTTCATGAGAAAAATGATCTTGATAGACAGACGGACAATGAAGTGATCCTGTAAGGGGTTTGCTTTTGAGTTACGGAACCCTAAAAACTTAATGAAGTTGTCGGTCGTACTTTA
Organism: Euplagia quadripunctaria; assembly: GCA_963859945.1. Lineage (NCBI taxonomy): Eukaryota > Metazoa > Arthropoda > Insecta > Lepidoptera > Erebidae > Euplagia > Euplagia quadripunctaria. Next base: position 18,130,051 of record OY982565.1, read on the forward strand.
ATAACTATAGAATATTGTTTTGAAAAGGAACTGACGCGAAAATTGTCATCTTTGTACCGTATACCGTTCCATTTCTAGTAAAATATAATTAGTAATTAAAACCTGATATATACGCTGAACATATAGTTATATGTATCCATTTATTAAAGTGTTTTCATTTTTTTTCGTTGCACATTGAAATACACTTTCGTATGATGTTAATGTTAAAAAAAAAATCTCATTTCAAAGTCGTACCCCATAATTGACTTTTAAGGTTCCATTGTAGAAAATAAAAACATATTACTGAGGTATTGACCACGACCTAGCATGTATTTGTGTTTATAACTTGTGTGGGAACATGTCCTCAACTCACATCATGTGTTAAATTGTTTCTAATAAATGTTGGAAATACCCGGTTTCTTTTGCTCACCAACATTTCATTCATGCTATAAAGACTGTCTTGTTCGAGACATTCTTAACACGTAGATAATTATTGGCATTTGGTCATCGCACTTTCTTGTTTTGAAAATAAGTCATGCAATCGCTGCACAGCCTGCTTCCTTATACTGCCCCAAAGATTAAACTTAGCAGCGATACCAACTCTGCAGTCTGCTTCAGCAGGAGAAAACTTCACTGTTACCATAGACAAGGACGTCTCGTAATTATTCTTGGTTATGTTGCCCTATAAATGTTGGTTCGTTTATTTATATGTAATTTTTTTTTAAGTATGTAAGGTTTTTGTATTATGTTTGTGAAAATTTTACTATAATTGATATTTTCTTATATTTTAGAGTTCACTACATCAAACTCAATATTTTGGTGAAACATTGCAAGTCATTATTATTTCATTAAATATCATTATCTGTCATTTGTGGTAGTGGCTTGCTAGTTAGTAATAATATAATACTAAATACTATTATATTAATCAATATAAAGACTTGCCAAAGTCTATATCAGAAGTGAGTACCCAATGCACTATAATTAGTAAAGTGATATATTGAATAAAAATGCAGATATAATATTATGTAGATCTTAAAAAAAAACATCGTAAAAAAGTTATTTAGTACTACTATCCATTAAAAAGTTATTTAAAAACTAATTAGACGTAATAATTTATCTTTTAAATGATTACGGTGGTTGTAAATCACGACATTTTTTGTAGAATATTAATGAATGCACATGTACACACTTTTCTCTCCCTCACCCACGGCAAGTTAATCAATATTATTTACAGAAAATGCCGCCGCGTCAAGTGACTGTGGCAGCAGCGTGTACGAAGAGTACGACCCTTTGGACTTCCTGTACGGCGAGACGGAAATGCGCGAAGCCGTGTACGCGGCCGTCACTAAAAAGGACACGTTGCCCTCCCCGCCACCTAAGTCCATACCCAGCGTGCCGGCGGTGGCGATTAGGTCTACCACTGTAAGTTAGCTTGAATTGTAAAACCGCATTTTATAGTCGGTTCATATGTGAAAGTCTCGTAGATGGAACGACGACGTGGTCAAAGTGGAGGGGCTCTTCTTTGTGGAAGTACTGGCGATGAGGTTTCCAGAAAAATATCACTGTTAATAGTCTAATCCTCCCCATTTGAGGACACAATAAATAGTAAATTAAAACAAACGCTCTGAATAAACTCTTGATTTCAATTCACTCACGCTTAGTATGGAGATGTGTGTCATTATTCACGGACGGTTTCACCAACACGCTTTTGAAATTATGTAGTCTGTGTTCAAGAAGTTTTTTAATATTTTTAACTATTTTTTTATGTTTCAGAATAAATTGTACGATTGTATAGTAAAATCGCGAACTAGGAATCACGATAGTGAGCACAAAGCGTTTCTCAAAATGGTCCTGGACGTCAGAAGTAAGTAATTAAGTAGTTTTTTTCTTGCAATAGAAAGAAAATAAAATGACGATTAAGTGATTTTAAATAGTGCATTGATCCATTATTTGTAAAGGGTATTATTGATGGTTCCATTATCGATAGTTGACCTTAAAGACATTGGTTTTAATATCGATATTTCATACTACAGTTGCATTGAAATGAATGTCTGATTATTTTACAGAAAGATTCGTCTACTCTGATGAAAAGACGAACCCTGGGCACGTGATAGCTTCCCGATCGGGCGGCAAATACCCGCCAAATACGAGTATCAAGATTCTAGTCCACCATGCGCACTCCGATGAACCATTCACCTTTACGTCTGATGGTAAGATAGATACCACCTTATCTTCATCACTTTAAAGTTTGGGTTTAAAACGGTAAAAAAACTTTTAGTGACTGTGTGGCTAAAATGAAAAAAGCTTATGATTTTGCTGCTTTAAACTGTTTACTCCGTATAGAAACTCTTTAAAAGTAAGTTCTGTTACCGCTTACAGGGTGCTTAAATGAAAAGAAAAAAAAATGTTAAACATGCGTGATGAGGAAAATTTGACTTTGAGTCTTCGGATATAAGGTTTATTTTTCTTTTTCAGTTGAATCGACTGTGGAACATGTGATATTAACTGTAGTGTGTTCTCTTGATGAGGATATTAGAGAAGATATGTCTGAATATATGCTAAGGGTAAGTTGGAATATGAATCTTATATACGCAAGAATGAGGTACATGTCTCGGTTTCTTTTTAATTCAAAGTATGTACGAACATTCAATTTAAACATTTCTGTGTGGGTGAATATTTGAATACTTCCCTAATATAGTAAACATTCCTGAACAACAAAATATCGTGGTTATTCAATGAAATCAATTCGATTAACCGCAATAATATATCCCTATTCATTAATTAATTTTTCTATATTTTCAGGTATGGGGAGCGAAAGAATATCTAACGCCAGGAAGCTCCTTGAGCGAATATGATTATATTCGGGAATGCGTTAGACTAGAAAAAGATGTCACGCTCTGTCTCAACGAGGGAAGAGACAATGCGCTAGGAAGGACAGAGAGGGACGATGCTAGAGATAGTTATTTAAGTTTAGATGACTTAATACCGTGTCAAGGCGCCACGCCGTTATTATCATTTGATAATTTGTCTATTTTACTTGGTAAGTCATTTTTTATCTCTTATTGGTTTAAAAATATAAACTTAATATTAACTGGTTATCAGCCAACTCTATAAAGAGCGATAGGGTTGGCACGCGCAAAGTGTTTATAGTCGCTAACTGTAACTAGGTAGTCGGTAACTGGCTAGCGGGCTGGATTTGCCAATGAAATAGTATAAAAAATGCAACTGCGAACGATTGGTTAGTAATCCGCACAGTAGGCTTCGTAGTGACTTAGACTGAACATTAAACAAAAACGACATTTGTTTCTAGATTTTGATTTACCATACAATTCAAATTACAGAAACTTTAGAAGGTGAGTTTTCCCGAGCGATAGGCGTAACGGGAGCCGAGGGAACATGCTCACCGAAAGCCGTATTCCAAGCGGTTAAGGCCATTTGTGCGCTGGCAGGCGGCGTGGAGACATTACACGTCACACATACGCTCAACGCGTTCGCTCAAACGTGCACTACACATGTAAGTCTTTATACAGTTCCTCTAACCAATGGTTCTTAGTTCGAGTACTTTGTTCATTATTAGTTAAGGTACTCTCTAGATTGATTTTTTTTATCCTGTTGAGCAACTTGAGCAGTAGAGTAACATAATAAGCTAAGTTAACAATACTTGTACTTTTCGCTATACTTCGCACTTGTTAGTCGCTGTATCGCTTAACTCGAACTCAGTCAATACCGTAACAGGCTACCGCTCGTATGTAGACTATCGAGTTATTAGTACCTAGCCGAGGTTTATTTGTTAAAAGTAGCATAATAGGCACATAACTGACTGGTAATTAAGTATTCAAATTAATTAAGTCTTTAAAAAAAGACAGCCCTAATGTCGGGCGTCGTCAGAATATATAAGAGTTACGTGATAGAAAGAGAGACAACTTCTAGGTGAATAAAACTGTAGGTAATTAGCGCTGTGCGACCTGAATTGCGACTTTATTGTGCCAGAACAAGACTTGCTATTTATTTAAATGATTTGGTGGAGTGAGACTTCTGTACCTTTACTATTATGTATTCTGTGACCGTAATGTGACTTTTTTTAATGTAGTTCAAAAATTATCTCATAGAGTTCGTAAACTTTTCCGAAATATCTCGTAAAAATTATTGTTTTTAGAATAACGTACTAGTTCCGTTATTTGTTAAACGATGGCGCCGTGCGTGTCTATTTAGTTAAGTTCCCCGTTAATAGATGGCGACAGCGTATTCATTTGGTGACCGCAACCATATTATACATAAAAATACCGAGACTGATGCAAATTCATGTATCCAAATATTTGTACAGAGGCAGAATCAAACCCGTGACCCCCGACGTGGCCGTTAAATGCTCTACCGCCGCGCTATATAGGTCGTCATTTAGCGCAAATTTTTTGTCATTTCGTTTTTTTTTCAGATCTAATTTTACTTTGAAATTCCACTACTGCGACTTCAACGGCAGCGACTAACAAAAATGATCGCGTTTCATTCTGTGAAATTATATAAATCATTTGTTTTTATAATCGGGCCTGACAGCTAGGTACTTTTATTAGGTGTAGTCTCTCTCGCCACAGCGAGGGGTGCTG